>JAOPHQ010003747.1:5000-125277 GCA_030340625.1 Merluccius polli
TCAAATTCATATGGCATGTTTGGAAAAAAAAAAAAAAAACTATTCATTGTTGTAACAAATGTCCCAGCAGTTAATAAGATGTGCATATTTTTTTATTTTTAAGTAAAATACACATATATTGAAAGCATAGCATAAACAAGATGAGCAAAAAGACGAAAAAAACTATAAAATAACAAAACTATAAAATAAACAATATATTTTTTTTTTTATTTATTTAAAAAAAATATATATATATATATCCCATCTGGTGCTTCAGGCCAAGCGGTGTCATCTGGATTCTGGCTCCAGGATGAACATGACGTTTTCTGGCTCTTCTTCCTGCTCTGGAACATACATCTTCACGGGACCCTGGTTTCACAAAATAAAATACAGAAATAAACAATAAACAGACATACATACCATAGCCGAGCTGGGTTACACTTATAATAGAGCCTTTTTACAGGTTGTCAATAGCTGGGTAAAGTAACTGTTCCTGTCATTTTAACATTAAGTCAGTTTTATTTATGTCCGTCGCAGCACCAGCATGGTCAACGTTCATTTATTGAACTGGTTGTGTCGATACCTGTGCACCGCCGTACCTAAATGAAACGCACCCATAATTCAGGTTATGAGCTTCATCTGTGTTATTCCTACTGTGAAAAGGGCCCTTTCCAAGCATGAGTCACTGGTTTTTAATAGGACAAAACGTGTGGCTTATAGTTGAACATTTCCAGGTTATTAAAACATACTGAATATAAGCAGGTTCGATTTATAGGATAATAGGGAGTTAAATAAATATAGACATTAAGTTAAATGTATAACGTGCATGTGAAACAGAACAAAACTCCACTTCTACTTGTAATACAACACACATACTGGGCACTTATGTCATCTGCCTGTTGCACAAGTAACATCTACTGTGTCTCAAACCACTTTTCCAACCACCGTTTCCCCCAAAGTTTGAAATGTCATGTGTGACTATCTGCATGTCATTCCCGTGGTCAATAAAAGACGGTGTGTCTTTTATAAACACCCTGAGGGGGGGGGCTCAACCCTGGTTATTATCAGCAACTCAGCTGAGCCAATCGGACTCCAGGACACACTCGGCTGCTTTCTTACCGGACCGTTGTTATGAAACATGTCTTGGTGGAAGACCTGAGGTTTTGGAACGTTTGGGAAGATCGTCTTGTAGTGTCTGCATGGAGGAGAGGGAGAAACATACCAGCAGACCGTTATCCGAGTATCCCACAATGCATTTCGCACCAACCGGCAGCGATAGCAGAGCATGGTAAGCAGGCTAAAAGTCAATTTATTGGGTTTTAATATTTTTCGGTCAATAAAGTCACCCTGTAGATTTCCAATGAGTGGGCAGTTTACCTAAATGACGCCTGCTGGGAAATTGGCCCCAACATTTTCGGAGATGTGATGTCTGAAGAGACGCAATGCATTGTGGGGCAGTTGAGTATTATACTCAGAAATTCTTGCTAATCTAGTTTACATCCGGGCATTTCTATCGCGTACACAAAATCCACATACTATGCAGTGTGCACGCACTACCTACTCAATACGACTTTGTACTTAGCATGAATAGTCTGTTAGTATGCGATTCCGACCACAGCCACACTCGGGGAGAAAGCTCTGTCACGACAGCGTTTAACATCTGCTCTGGCTGTAACAGCTTGTAGAGGTTTTTGTCAGTTGAGTGAAGATGATTTGCCGTACCTCCTGAAACAGTCTAAGGTCACCACCACCATCGCAGCCACCATCAGTGGAATGAGGATTAACAGCAGCAAAGGCTGAAGGTTTTCGTTTTTACCTGCGCACATAAATCATACACACGTTGAAAATGAAAATTTGAACTATATGTCAGTACCAATTTAAAATGACATCTTTACGCGGAAACAAAAAAACGGCAATAAAAACATCTCAGCGTTCCAATTTCTGAATTATCACACACCTTTAAAATCGTAATATTTATATTAATATAGAAACGTTAATTGCATTTTCTGAACTTGTGAATAGAGGAAAGGCACACATGCCGTACCGTACACTCGCCACGGCCCTAGCGGCGTCTTTCCACAGACTATATTGGATCCACTCATGTATCCATCCATGTTACACACTGCTGTCATGGAGATGTTATAATCACAGTGATCTGTGATTGGCAGCTCTATCCAGCTTTTTTTGTCATTTGTCTGGGAGGAAAAACGGAAAGGTAAGACAGTTAGCATGATGTCCCTGGGCCTTATTCTCCTAGCGGCCATGTTGGTTCTAAGCGCTAGCTGGGGCAACTGAATGCAGATTGAGCATTCAGTTCCCGCCACCCAGCTAGTGCTTAGAACCATCAGGTTTTGTGATTCAAACCAATATGGCCGCAAGGTGAATCAAGCAAATACTGCATGTTTAATTTAATTTATTGGCTAATTTGATTCAAGGATGACAAGGGGGCGGGGTGCAGGCTAAGTGCCGACTAGGATGTTGGACTCCAAGGTGAAAGGTCCTGGGTTCGATCCCCTAATGTCTGTGGTGGAACCTGTTAGCATTCTCACTGTGAGTCACTTTGGAATAAAATGCTCAAATGACTCAATAATAATAATAATCAGGCTGGTCTCATACAACGTTCGTACGATATCATACGAAAAGTTATGCACAATTATTCGTGCATAATCCTATGTGCTATATGCTTTTATTCTCAGTGGAAAATGCAATATTTTAAGATAGTTTCGGCATTAAAATGCATTTTGATGACATTAATAGCGAGAAATGTGCATTTTATTTTCATAATCTTTGCTCAATAAATGTATATGATCTCTCCGTTTGTTAGTTATTACGAAGATTCGTTCAGGTCTCCCAACGTTTTCTATCGTTGCTATGGTGGTTGCTATGGACACCCGGAAGTATTCTTTTAATTATATCTTCAACATTTCTCAACACAAAAACACCAAAGTGTGTGTCCTTGATAACTCAACAATACAATAGTGTATATGTCGATATGTCCTTTAGGCCCTCTTTCATATAAAAGAGACGCCAGGTCCCTAGCTCACTCCCAAGTGTACTTGACCTCAAATTACACCACTTCCTTCCATCAGACGTCATCAGAAGGTAAAACAAATGGAGTGAATAATTTGGGAAGAAAAATGGCAGGAGGTTTCAAGTTCCCCATTTCCGGTGGGATGGAGACAGAACTTGCTTTCTAGGTGTGTAAACACATGTGGGATGGAGACCAGGTTCCCAAGTTTGGGGTCCAAAAGTCAAAAGTGGCCCTAGCCACGCCCCTTACTAGAATAAACCATGAATAGGGGCCTAGAAGGTTTGAAGTTCCCCATTTCCAGAGGGATAGAGATAGAAGCTTGTGCTTTTAGGTGTGTAAACACATGTGGGATGGAGACCAGGTTCTCAAGTTTGGGGTCCAAAAGTCATAAGGGGCCCTAGCCACAAAAAAATGAAGCACACACAATGGACAAGCGGTATCAGGCTTTTTCGTGCTGGCCAATCAGCTTTCCTTCATGTGGGGTTCAACAATCTCCGCCAATCAGTATCCCCCATTTAAAATGCTTGGGTTTCAATTAGAGATGGGCATAGATTAAAATATTTAATCTAGATTAATCTAATGGCAATCTTGAAATTAATCTAGGTTAATCTAGATTAAAGTGGCTGCTTTGAATGATGTCGAAGGTGTCCGTAATATGTGTTTGCTACCTAAATAATGGCTTATATTGCCTAAATAATGACTAAAAGTGGGTCTGCCCGATTGTTGAGGGGGGGGGGGGGGGGGGGGGTGCTACCGGAGGATTTCGGTAGCAAAATCTCGCGTTAATACCGCCGGTGCGCGTATCTGCGCCCAACTATCGTATTGTTGAGTTATCAAGAACACACACTTTGGTGTTTTTGTGTTGAGAAATGTTAAAGATATAATTAAAAGAATACTTTCGGGTGTACATAGCAACCACCATAGCAACCACCATAGCAACGATAGAAAACGTTGGGAGACCTGAACTAATCTTCGTAACAACTAACAAACTAAAGATTATATACATTTACTGAGCAAAGATTACGAAAATAAAATGCACATTTCTCTATAAATGTTATCAAAATGCATTTTAATGCCGAAACTATCTTAAAATATTGCATTTTTCACTAAGAATAAAAGCCATGTCCGCCATTTTTTTAGTTCTGCACTGCAGGGGCTTGCGCAGGCGCACTGATCGCTGGACATTCGTAGGATTATGCACAAATAATTGTGCAGAACTTTTCGTAAGATATCATACAAACTATTGTATGAGGATACGTTGTAATAATAATGATAGTACTCGATGAATTTCTCATTGATAAGGCAACTATACACATTTTCAGTTTTTGTTTACTAGTCGACTAGTAAAGACAAATTTGGAGTCGAGTCGACTAGTCGCACTTAATTTTCAAGCACAGAAAAACAAACTTACTGTAGAATTAAAATTAGGCTAAAAGCCGGGTCTCAATTATAAAGGCCATCCCTTTTATTAATTGGGTCTCGCACATAATACAAGAGGTGCACCGATCCACTTTTTTTCAGCTCCAATCCAATTCCGATACCTGAATTTGGATATCTGACGATACGATACTGATTCCTGATACCAGAGCCCTTTTTTCTTGAAAATTATTATTATTATTATTGTTATTATTATAATAATAATTATTATTATTATTAATGTTGTTGTTGGTATTATGTGTAAAGTAAGGTTACATGATGCGACATCAGTCCGATATCCGAAAAGTGAATTACGTCAGAACCCGATACCGATATTGGGTTGGATCGGTCCCATCTCTACATAACACATGCTGTGGCCTGGGGTTAAAGGGCTCTCGCATGAGAACCAAGCAACCGAGCCTTGTGTGGGAGTGGGGCCCCGTGTGGGTGTGGGGGTCACCTTGTTCTTTCTGGTCCCACACTCGGTGTAGTTCAGGAAGTATGTCCAGTGTTTGGCATTGCCTATGTCTACGGGCATCCAGCTTATGTTGAGGCTCCGGTGGCTGTCTTTGTTGAATTCGACGGCGGTCCAATTCAGGGGGGGGGGTTTCCCTGTGGAGGAGGTGTGGTGGGAGGGTGAAGGGGGTTGACAGAGAGGTTAAGACGGATATGAGAAAGCAACTAACAAGATGACTCAGCGCCTCTTCATCCCATAAAATTGTGATAATGGCAGGGTTGGTCTCATGCAACCACACACACACACACACACACACACACATACACGCACGCACGCACACACACAAACCCAAGCCACGACTTTGGCCCCACAGTTTTTACAGACAGGTTGCGTCACGTCTTTACCCCACAGCTTCATTCCTTCTTGAGGAACGTGTGGTGGCATCTTTGGCGTTAGCCAACACATACTTGGCATACAGGAGCCTGGTTCAAAGCATCTTATCATTTAACAAAACAGCTTGGTACGGCACTTTGAGTGTAAAGAACAAAAACAAGCTCTCCAAAATTGTTACCTTTGCAGAGAAGGTGATTGGCAAGTCACAAAAGCAACTCTACAATATATTTGACAGTGCTGTACTCAGAAAGGTTAAACATATAACTGCAGATACCTCACACCCATTACACTTAGAGTTGGACACCCAAATGGCTGTACTAAGCTGTTAAGTACAAGAAGTATTTTATTCCCTATGCCTTACAGGCATTGAACACAGAATGACTGCATCAAAGATCACGTGTTATTTATAAGATTTGCTCTTTGGCATTATTTATTTCTATAATTGATCTGCTGCTACCTGTCCATTTGCACTATTTTATGTTGTATATGTGGTATGTTTTTAATGTTGTGTTGTGTTATGCCTTGTGTATGTACTTTTACTTTTTGGAGAACTCAAAGAAAAATGTCCACTGAGGTGGACAATAAAGTCACTCTCATCTAATCTAAAGAGGTTATCGTAGCTGCTGCTATGGCATCAGTTATATCTGAATTGGAGAAGGAACGGCATTGAAGGCTTTTCTCAAAGATGTTTTTGCTGTCCTACTAAAAAATGTAAACAAACAAAGAACTTCTGAATATATTTCCTTACTTTTGTGTATGCGTATGTGTATTTCAATCTTTAATCATTCCATTAGATTCAATATTTCTGTTTTCCATTGTAAGCATTGTTTGTCAGTTAAGTTGAACAACATTCAACAACATTGTGTGTGTGTGTGTGTGTGTGGTGTGTCTCATTGCGAAAAACAAGCCCAATGAGGTACTGCAGGACATTACACAACAACTAAACTTGTACATAACCTTGCGGTGGACAATGCAGTGTGTGGAAACTGCATTCAGGGCTTTCCGCTTGATGAGAGAGGTCACTCCACAGTTCTTCCTGGTCATGGCCGCGGCCCCGTCCCAACGGTCGTAGCACGAGCAATGTGGTATGAAGCCAAAAATGATGCCTTCAATGTCCGCTCAGGGACAGTAGCTTGCGGCATGAATGTAGTAGGGTGCTTTTGTTTCAAGTGACGCTGATGTTTAGACAGTTTTAAGCACTCATTTGAGAGGGTCTCCAGGCAGAGAACGCATTTGGGGCACTCATAGCCATTCTAATGTGTGGCGGCGGTAAGCCCATATTTTATGTATGCTGCCTCATACTTCCGAGTTTTACTTGGCCAGATCTTAGGGTTTTTTGCAGCTGAGCTTTTGTCAACTGGGCTGTTTGTCTGCTCATCGGGTCTTTTCCTTTTCAAAAACCGGTCAATTTTTGTTGTTTCTAGATGCTAGCAAGCAAGAGCAGCTTTGTGGCAGGCGCAGACCATTACCAGACCTTTAGCAATATCCCTCATCTTCACTCCAATTTGCTGAGGCCCCCCTTCGAAAACTACTGATCTAAGAAACCCAGACATGTTGTGCAAATAATGAGGAAGCAACACACATTGCAACACAATGTGTGTCTTTCGGACGTCAGAGCAACACACAAACCTTCTGGTAGAGGGTCAGATAATTGTGGATACATGGTATGGCAACACCATGATCACCTTTTGGAACCAGTGGGGTCAGATCCCAACTACCATCTGCAGCCACACAGTTTACATGTGAAACCCCCAAACTAACAATAAAGATACTGCAATGTCGGCTGCTGAGTGCCAGAGGTTTCTTCCATTTTTACGCACACTTCTATCACACACACCGGCAGTCTCTACAATTCAAACATTTTAAACTCGTGCTGGGCAATATATTGATATTGTATCGATATATTGACATGGGGACGAGGGGTGCCGGATTCATTTCAGAAGTGGATGGGCCAAAAAGTGTATGTGTATGTGTGTGTGTGTGTGTGTGTGTGTATGTAGAGGTAGATATACGGGAGACTTCAATGTCTAATGTCTAGGAATGATTGAAACGTCTTTTGTGTTGCAATGTATGTCATATGCGGGAATACAGTGACTTGTGATTTAAAACTGCGAAGATGGTCTGACAGACCGTTTGGGTTTTTATAATGCAAATAACTGTTGAAATAATAACTACAAGCCTTTCAGCCCACAAATGTTCCTAAATTTCTGAGCATTTACAGTCTACCCCCAGCAGGGTGCGATTTGTGAAAAAATCAGAGGCGGGGATGTTTTTGAAACGCTTTTGTTCATGAAGTTAGGCTATTTCTTGCAGCTGTATATTTATAGAATTAATATTATACTAATTTAATATGATTAATACTGCATTTGCCCCGTTAATTTAGGGGCAAACAGTTTTGTGACTGCAGTGAAAATGTTGTTTTTGAAAGGCTAAACGCCAACAAATGTAGATTGAAGCAGAATACATCTGTGAACAGACTTTCAGTCTTGAACAAGACGAGGCTTAGAAGCTCAGTTACTGACACTCACTTGCAGAGTATTCTCACCCTGTCAGTGTGTCCTTCAACCTGAAATCTTTCATCTCTACATAATCGCTTTCTATTTTGGTATTGGAAGCCTTCTGGTTTCCATTTGGAGTCAAGGTGGAATGCCTCGGCCAAAATGCAATCTGGGAACCCTTCGGCTATTTATTTGCGTTTTTTAAATATGTATGTGCATTCATATGCAGATATCTGTTTATGGAGAATAGCCAAAATGTTGCCTGGACCTAAAACACCTACAAAAATTATTGATGTTTGCGTATCGTATGGAGAAACGGGTGCAAATAAAAATATCAGACAAAAACACCGTGTGCACCGTCAACGCCTTCGCAAGACAGCAAAAGACGGGAAAGTACTGTGACATAGACACAAACAAACTGACCCCTCGTGAAATAATCCGTCTTAAACGTCATCTCTCAGCTCGTCGGAGTCCATATCCGGACATCTGCTGGCCCAGAAACATGCGTGGCCATTGCTCCCAGAGGCTCGACTGTCGTCAAAACGATAGCCGATGGGTTTCAAGATTGGCTGCAGCCTAACATTGTGC
The DNA here is from genome assembly GCA_030340625.1 of Merluccius polli. Lineage (NCBI taxonomy): Eukaryota > Metazoa > Chordata > Actinopteri > Gadiformes > Merlucciidae > Merluccius > Merluccius polli. The sequence goes on from JAOPHQ010003747.1 coordinate 13,363, forward strand.
AGATGTTTGGTTTTAGAAGTGGTGGGGACCAGTACGCGATTTTCGATGGGGGGGGGGGGGGGGGGGGGCGGGGCCTATCGCATGATTTAGACTTGACGGTTTTGGTTTGAGTATGTGGGGATTACGTAATCTACGCCTATGGCATTTCGTCATGCACTGGTTGGCTATGAGCACTGAATTCTTATGTTATATATGTGTGTACTACTCCTGGTTCTGATCGTTTCAAACGGAGTTACTACTATCTTACTATGTAAAAGCTAAAAGAATATTCAACTAAGGGAACTTGGATCTTAACATGCATCTTAACGGTACAATACAACAGGTGTTTTGCTTTTGCCCCCTGGCCCACCATTACATTTCAGTTTTGGCCCTTGAATCACCAGAAAACATGCAACATCATCAACATCACATGACCTATGTCCGGATAGAAGATGTTGGCCATATCACCCAGCCCTATTTTATACTATGAAATTACGATGGGAAAAAAAAATCCAGATCTACCCACTGTTTTCAGACGGTATCCTTCTGAAGGTGTTCATGGCCAGAGTGCCGTTGACGGTGCCGTTGAACAGGAAGAGGTATTTATCAGCATTGAGCTTCAGGTTGCAGGTATTGTTTTGGTGTATGGGACACTGCGCTTTAACCTTGTGAGAGGAGCAGTGGCTGTTGTTGCCAGTGTGATTCACCGGCCTGAAGGGGGGGGGGGGTAGATAAACAACACAGAATGGAAGACGGCTTAGAGTAGGGCTGCAATGATTGATCGATTGATCAACAGAAACTTACCTAATTAAAATGTTTATACTTTTACACTCGTTTAGGTCATGTATCATTAAGTACAAATACCAAACATTTGCTGCTTGATGCTTCAGAAATTCAACTGTTTGGTTAATGGATCATTATGAAATGAATACTTAAGTTTTTCTTGGCTGCCTGTCAGATAAAGCAAGCAATGATAAAAAAAGAACCGTTAGTTGCAGCCCTAGCTTGGATAGTCAAAAGGGAGGATGGGAAGGAAGGAAGAATGCTACTGAGTCATGTTAAAGAGGAAGTGATGCCGTGAGACTCCGTACCAGTAGTACAGGCCGAGATCCACCATGTGCCTGGCCGGATTCCAGGTACAGTTAGTTCTGTTGTTGGGGCCGAGACTGCAATCAAAGTCCCTGACCAGCTCTGGGATAGGGGACAAGGTTGCACAAACACACACACACACGAAAATGTCAAGTCCTCATACAATATGGCTGTCATACATACGCACATACACACACACACACACACACACACATGCAAATGTAATCAAGTCCTCATACAGTGTGGCTCACACACACAGACACACACAAACACACAGACACAAAAACACACACATATGCAAATGGATTCAAGTCCTCATAAGGTGTGGCTCACACACACACACACACACAAACAAACACACTCGCACACAAAAATGTCAAGTCCTCATCCAATATGACTCTAATACACACACACACACACACACACACACACATACACGCAAATGTTATCAAGTCTCATACAGTATGACACACACACGCACATGCACACACACACACACACACGGGGAGAGGAGGGGCTACCTGGAAAGACATGGCTGGCGAACACCGTGTCACTGTGGCTCACACCACAATTGGCCGACAGGGACAAGTTCATCGCCCCTCCTTCCATGATGGCGTAGTCATAGTGAGGAATTTCTATCTTCTTGTACTTTTTGTCGCCCTAACGGAATTAAAACAAGAGAATAGAATAGAATAGAACAGAATGGAATAGAATAGAATAGAATAGAACAGAATGGAATAGAATAGAATAGAACAGAATGGAATAGAATAGAACAGAACAGAATGGAATAGAGAATAGAATAGCACGGAATGGAATAGAATAGAATGGAATGGAATGGAATGGAATGGAATAGAATAGAATGGAATGGAATGGAATGGAATAGAATAGAATGGAATGGAATAGAATGTTCCCTTTTATTTCACAGAACCAGTGTTTCCTGTTTGAGAACACTCCAGATTTTATAATTGGACCTTCTTGCTTTACGTGTGAACAGGGAACTGGGGACACACTGACTGGAGACCAGAGGGAAGCACAACTTCAGCCTCTAAATACATTCCCACAACAGCGGCGGCGGTGTCACCGTGCCGCGCGTGGTGTCACCGTGCTGTGCGTGGTTATACACCGTGGCGAGTGGCTAAAGCAACTGCTATCACATTTTACATTCCAGTCATTACCGATGAAGAGTAAAACAGAAATAGTTACTAGTAAGAATACAAATATTACTAGTAACAATTGGAATAGTTACTAATAACTTAAGGATAAGTTAATGAAAAGTTACTGGTAAAACTGAAATAGATACTAGTCACGATTGGATTAGTGACTATTCACTAAAGAATAAGAACTAGTATCTAATGAATAGTTACTAGTAAAACTGAAATAGATTCTAGTCACTATGGGAATAGTTGCTAGTCAGAAGCAGAGCCCCATAGAATTGCAATCAATTGCAAAAATGTGCAATCTCTTACTAGTGCAAATTGAATAGTTACTAGTAACTAAAAAAACTAAAGAATACTAGTAGCTAATGAAAAGTTACTAGTAAAACTGAAATAGATACCTAGTAAGTACTAGTAACTTTAGTAAGTCTTGAGGAATAAATGTTAAAACGGCTTGCCATAGTAAGTTAGTTGTAGTTGTTAGTTGTAAACATATGGCGCCCAACATATGACATAAAAGTATGCATGTCCGTATTTGGATTTATATAATAATACATTAATGAATAAAAAACGACAAGCTCTGTATCAATATACAATTGTATTTGCCATAGTTGGTTCAACACTGAGGAAACCCACGCCTGTGTGATCCTAACTCACTGGGTCCATAATAAAGGTGAATACCTACGATCGTATAGGAGCAGGACAGGTTCGCCACGGGCGTCCAGGACAGCGCGTAGCAGAACTCAGTCAACCAGGACAGAGACACGTCTGTCGGCGGGGACACCCACCCTGCGGATGGACAGCAGACCGTTGAACTTCAATATGTCTACTCTTATTATTATGGACCAAACGCAGCTCCTGCCAGGTGAGCGTGTGTCACGGCGTCCTACCGGTCTGGCAGCGGACCGACGCGGCGAGCCATCCTAACGTCAAAGCGCCCCAAAGCGTCATCCTCTCCGCGGGCTGTGGGGTCCAGTCCCACAGTCTCTTCACGGCTGTAGCGACGAGCAAATTGTGTGCAGTTGGGCGGAGTTGGGAGCACATGACATATTCCTGCCGGGGGAAAAAGCGCACGTCATAAAGTTACACCCACCTACCTCCTCGGAAAGTGAGACATTATTCAATGTTATTTTTAGCAATCCTCCAATGAACACCAAGGGAACCCACCGGAACTGTATTATTTTTGAAAGTTGTCGTATTTGTGCCCCCGCAGGAAACTGTGTGCCCCACCACCACGAAACTTTATTATTTTGAAGTTGCCATATGTGCGCCCCGCCACTAGAGGGCGGTATTTAACAATACACGATGAGATGAAGATACACCAAAAGGCTCAATACACTCCCAAAGCAGATCAACGTCAAGAATATAAAAAGTATTGATCCGTAAAAACATATGAACTGATGAACGTAAAGCAATGTCACACGGAAACGTTACACCTTTAAACTTTGCGTTCCTCTTATTTATGCAAGATATGTTCACATGTTCACACCCCCCCCCCCCCCCCCCCCCCGATTTGACCGTCGTCAGCCTATTCAATAGACGTTATACTGTTGTCAGTCCATTCAATAGACGTTATCATCACACATCAGTCCCATTTATATATGGGCTAGTAGGGGGCCTACTAAACCTACTGGTAGGTTCAGACGGCTGTTATCAACCATTTCTATCAGCGGGCCATTATTTCAGTGAGCCAGTAGGGGGAGCCCTAGTGGAGCCCCTTCAGGACGAGGGCGAGGAATACAGAGGTATGGTACACGTTTGCAAATCTAAAAATGAGACTGTAACTTAGTTGTTAGCACTATGAGTTCACCCTTACTAATGAAAGACCAGGATTACTGTCTGGTTACCCATGAACCTGTGGTATATTCTTCTCGGGTGCCAGAGTGCTGGTCTGTGGATGATGAAATGATGGAGGTCCGCTCCCGTAAGTGTCTGAGTAAATAACTTTTTATTTAACAAAGAACACAAGCGGGAAGTCATTCAATGCGTTGAATTGTCCGAATAACCTTTTCTCTCTCTAACACACACACTTCTTATAGGCCTGAGCCAGACCATACCATACTTGGTTCGTTTCCGAAGGCCGAAACTGCCCTCCCTGGCTAGCAGATAACGGTTAGACTGTACGACCAAATATAACCCCAAGGTCCCAGGACATGGGAGATCACTTTTAACGTAAACAGTTAGCACTTAGGGATGTCTACATGTCTCCTTTAATATCCACAGTTAGAACTTAGGTTTATCTATACATCTCTAAGTTGTGAGGAGGACACATCTGTTCTTCTCCTGGAGCAGAAGCATTCTTCATGTAAAGGATGAGTGAATACGATGAACAAAAGAAATAAGGAGAACAACCTGTAAATGTATAACAGAAAATACACTACAAACCCTTATGTGTTTTTATAAACTACTGACAGAAATGGTTGATAACAGTCTACCAGTAGGTTTAGTAGGCCCCTACTAGCCCATATAAATGGGACTGATGTGTGCTGATAACTGTGGAGCGTGTGTGTGGAGTGTGTGTTGTTGATGGCTGGTTTACAGCCTTACCGGACCTGAGTCAGACTGATTGGACTCCTGGGTCTGAGTGGGGCTGCACACCTGTGGTGCATGAGGAGTCATGGCAACCAGGCAGAGATGTATAAAGTACTGGAGACCAAGACTTGAGTAGAAGTACAAGTAGCCTACTATATCAAAAAAGTGACTTGAGTAGAAGTAGAAGTGCTCTTTAAAAACCATACTTAAGTGGAAGTGCTAAAGTATTCAAAATGTTTTGTACTTAAGTATTGCAAGTAGAAGTATTAAAGTATTAAAATGTACTACTCAAGTACTGAAAGTAAAAGTACAAGTACAAGTGTTGTGTTATGTGTAGGCTATATTGACAGGGATACAAACACATGTATGGTCAAAATAGAGAGAGCTAGTTGAAGCGCGTATTCTGATTAATTCTGAGTGTATTCTGATCATTAATTAGTAAGTCATTTAATATTTTGAATGGGTAAAACATTTGATTTTTATGTTTCATTAGGTGTGTTAGTTCAGCTGTCATCACAATCTGATATAGCTAATACTAGAATTGCCTATAGGCCTGTCTCATTTGTGTAGTTTAACTTATTATTTGGTAGATTTGTCTTATTAATATTGTGGCGAGCACGGCCATGCCCCCTGTGGGGGTCCTGCGCAAAGGGTTCTGGGGGATGCACCTCGGGTAGGGGTTGGACCGTGAGTGAGTGTTAGTGGTGTTTGTCAGGTGTGCCGTGGTTCTCCCGGGGTCGTGCGGTGTATGGAGCACGGGAGTTGCGTAAACATGTAAACCTGGGCTCCTGTCTCATTCCTCCCGCACCGGTCGCCACAATATGTAATTAGCACCTTAATATTTGCTGAAAGCCTTTCATGATTCTTGAAATAATAGGTGTAAGTTCAGATATTAACACAGTGTATGAGCCTATTAAAATGACGCCTGTCTCTTTAAGACACGTCTTCCAGGGCTCTGTGGAGAAGCATCTCGCTGCGGCCTGCGGGAAGGCGGGGCGTGACATCACGGGCGAGTCCATTCTGGGATTGCGTAGCCCATATAAAACCAATAGAAGAAAAACACGTCTTTCTTGAAAATACTTGAGCTAAATACGTCCTCTTGAGCTAGCAGCTATTTATGTGTACAGCGAAAACGGAGAGTTCTAAATACGATAACCCTAACCCTAACCTAACCCTAACCCTAACCTAACCCTAACCTAACCCTACCTAACCCTAACCTAACCCTAACCCTACCTAACCCTAACCCTACCTAACCCTAACCTAACCCTAACCCTATATATTATATATTAACATATTAATATATTAATTAATATATTTAGGCCTACCTGACTTAAAAATATTATATATATATATATATATATATATATATATATATATATATATATAATATAATATATAATATTTATAATATAAAGTCAGGTAAATATATTGGGGGGGGGGGGGGGTTCGCGATTGCGCAGCGAGACGTACTTGGCAATTAAGCAGGTGAGCACTAATCAAAGCAACTTCGCATAAGAGTCTCATTATTCATTTCAAATGTGTAGTGGGGGTGCAGAGCCGTTTCTAGCTGTTTGGGGGCCCTATGCGAGATAACATTTTGGGGGCCCTATGTTATCATGTCTGACGGGGGGCGAGTGCGATCATAACCCACCCGGACCTATGGCCGACGGGGGTGCGAGCGCGATCATAAGCCCCCCGGACCTAGGGCCGACGGGGAGGGGGGGGGGGGGGGGGGGGGGGGGGGGCGACCGCAGGATTGGGGGGCCCCCTGGTGGCGGCGGGGCCCTATGCAGCCGCATAGTCCGCATATGCCTAGAAACGGTTTGAAGAGGACAACTGACCGTTTGTCTTGACCTTATCCTGGAGCTGATGTTGGAAAAGAATGTCCATGACCAAAATGAATGACAATCGAAAGCATAAGAGCTTGTCGGTACAAGTCCCATACACCCTATTCCATGATTGTGTGTTCTTAAAGAAGCACTATGCAACTCGTTTATCAAAAATAACCTTAACCATGCAGGTTGAGAGTCGTTCTGATCGTTCTACAACACTTTCTGGGTTGTTTGGTGGGTGTTTCATCTCCCCCTGTTGGTTCCCCGCGGAAAAACAGAACATGCAACTTCATGTGGCCGTCCCGGCCACTTACGGATGGGACTCAGCGGAAGTATCCAATCGCGCCTCGAAAATGTAGTCAGATTGTAGTTTCACTGCTTTACGGTAGACCTGGGCGGGGGTGCTAAACATGGGTCCGGCTGAATATAAAGAGTCAGTTGCAAGGCAATTCTAGATCAATCGACAAATCCACTATGGATCCACCAAGACCCAAGAGGGGAAGGTCGGAGGAATCGAAGAATAAGAGAAAGGATTATGATAAGCAAAGAAACCAGACACGAGTGAACATAGGGCGAGCTTATGCGGAATGGCGTCAACTGAGAGACTCGGAAGAATGCAAAACGGACGCCGACTTGGCTGTCTTGCTGCTGAAATTGTAAGTAGCCTACCCTTGTGGTTTGAGAGTCTGTTGAACAATGTGTTTTGCTCGACCGTTTTATTGTGAGCCCTGTATGTGTTTAGCTTGGTTGCTTCATGGCTAGCTTGCTAGCTAGTGAGGGTTTATCCTAGCAGTGACTTGCTACCACACATGTTTGTTTGCGGTCCGAATCCAGGTTCTCGTTGTGTATTACTATTTATTTATCGAAGTGGGGGGTGGGGGGCGTTGTCAATGAGTTTTTACGACAGTGTTGTAGGCCTATTCCGAAGCTGCAGGGGGAGCTCTATAGTGAGAAATGCGAGCCCAATTCCGGCGAAAACCCAGAAACAGCGGAGGAATAACCGAGTTGCATAGCGCACCTTTAAATAGTCGTTTACCTCCTTGATTTTAGAGGCTTTCCTTTCCTTGAACGCTTGTTGAAAGCTGTCCAGAATCACAGCAGCTGCTAGGCTGTGAGGAGTAAATGTTGAATTATTCTTATTCCTACACACAGTTACAGTGTACCAGAGCGTGCCATGTATGCTCCATCCACTTACTTGAGGAGGATGAAGTACTCGATAACAATGAATAGCACAAGAAAGATGATGATATGTACTGCGCCTGTTTTGAGAAAACAAAAGACGTAAAAGGTTGAACTTGATGATGAGGACCAATACATGCAGAAAATGTGTTGATGACATTGCCTTTTACTGTAACATTAACTCCTCTGTTAATTGTAGTAGGGATAAGTATGATGTGTATCTCAGAACACGTGTATTTGGAGTGAGATAAGTGACTACTCACTGTGCATTAATGCATGAGCAGGAGCAACAATTTCTATTGTATTATTTTGATATATCTTTCTTGACCATTATTTACAACCTTGAGTTCAACTGTTTCATTCAAATGAGACAAGGAGAATGTTGCTGTATTATGAGAATAATAGACATAATAGACAACATTGACATTCCTCAGGGAAATCAAGGTATGTATTTCTATAAATGTTTTCAAGGAATTTCACACAGTGAGAAAATCTCTAAACCACTGGGTCTGAATCATTGTTGGAGTGAAGCCTCCTACTACACTGCGACAGGAGTGAATGTCTATGACCAAGAGAGGAGCGGACTCACCACGGTCACGGCTAGTTGAGTAGATTTCCGACCAGTCATCCAGAGTTAGCAGTTCGTACAACGTTAGCATTGTCCGGAACAGGTTCCCAAAGCGCTCTGCATCATACTCTCTGAACATGTTGCAGAAAATGACAGCAAACATGTACAGGACGAAGGAGATGAGGATGATGATGCGGGACATAGCCTTCAGCGACTGGAGGCTTATTCTTACAATATTCTGGAGATTGGACATAAAACTGTTGGAAAGTCAAAGAAACACCAAAGATGTAACAGTTAAAGACTCATCTTTTTTGGGGGGGGTAGCACTATGTTTGTTGTGTTTTAGCATTTGTATGTGTCTCTGTGTTTTATTCTGTTGTTCTAAAGTACTCTGTGACTTGTGTCTGTGAAAGGCATATACATTCACTTTTACTTATTTACTTACTTAATAATGAAAGCTTGTGTTTGATGTTTCACCATGAATACAAGTTTTTTTTAAACTCAAACTAAAACCAATGGGATGATGTATCTGAATGAGAGGAAAGGTTGGATATTTGCCTTGGAAATTTGTCTTCTTACCGAATTGTTCTCAATACCCGGAATGCCCGCAAGGCCCTCACTCCTTTAAAGATTTTGAACAGACTAAATACAGACGACGGCATTCCCCCCCCCACTTTTCTCGATTTGATGAAATATCACGTCAATTATGCTCATGGTAACAATGACAAAATCTGAAAGGAGAAGAGAACTAAAATGACCACAACACAAATAGTCACCACTTCTATCAACACGCTATGACAACATACATAGAGAAAAGTGTAAACCGCAGAAATATGTGTGATATTTACTATTAGCAGACACTTTTCAGGAAGGGATAAGGGCTTCGGCATAAGGATGCCTACAGGTAAGTGTGGTCATTGGGGATTGAACCCAGTACCTTTTGGCTGGGTCTATTCTGTAATGCTTACCCAGATCATTCCATGGATCTTTAAAGTAAAGTCGACCCCAGGCAAGGAGTTTCAGAACACACTCCATGATGTAGATGGCCAAGAAAACATACTCCATCGCAGAGAAGTACCAAGCTTGGGCATGAAGGGGAAATATTAGGCATTATGAATATGAGCACAATGGGGTTTAAATGCTTTGGTCTTGAGGTGAAATGTTTTGTGATATGTCAATCATGTCATGCTTCAGGCTTTGAATTATTGAATTGAATTTATTTTACACTCACACACAATTTCATACATAGTACAATGCATCTCAATTTTAGGAGAAATGTGTGGGTGCCAGGTCTCCTGAGAAGCTATTTAAAGCTTTTAGTAGGAGCCTGTGTAGGACGTCAGTTAAGACTGTAGACAGTCTATTCCACAGACAATTAATGATGGGCATATACATCAATGGAAATTCACATTAATGACATACCGTACACTGAACGTACAAAAAATAATAAGGTCACACACTAAAAACAGACAAAACAGAACAAAATTAAAACGACAAACAGAGCAAAACAGAACAGGACAAAAAGAACAAAAAACAGTCCCAGGTCAATGAAGTGTGATATGAGTGTAACAGTTTGCGTTTCAGTGTCATCTTGAAGGTGGTGAGTGATCGTGATGTTTTTAGGCTACCATCAAGCCCATTCCATATCTGCGGACCCCGCGATGTGATGGTCAGGCTGGTGCATTTGAGGCGTCTTGGCTTTCCAAATATGAGATGTGTATTTCTGGTGTTGTGGGTGTGTGATAGTGAGCTGATTGGAATGAGCTTGGTGAGTCTATGTTATTGACTACTTGATACATCGTGATGGCATTTTGGTGAAAATTAAAATCAGCAAGCCTCAGAAGATTATAACGGTGGAACAGGGAACGTGTAGGAGTATTAAAGCCTGACCAAGATATGGCTCGTATTATTTTCTTCTGTAAGCTTTCTAATTTTAGGAGGTGGCTGGGGAAAGTATTGCACCATATGATATTACAATAACTAATGTGTGGTTCAAACAATGTTTTATAAAGCAAAAGTAGAGCGGGTAAGGGAAGGAAATGACGTAGTTTAAAAAATAAGCCGACATATTGAGACAGTTTGCTTGTCAGATATTGAATATGGCATTTGAAGTTTAGAGACTCATCTATGAGGACCCCCAAGAATTTGGTTGATTTTACTCTGGTCAACTCCTTTCCATCTATTTCGAGACAGATATGATCTGCTGCATTTTTGTTGGAGTGAAATATGATGTAAATGGTCTTACTAATGTTGAGTGATAATTTGTTGCATTTGAACCAAGTGTCCACTTTCAGCAGTTCAGCATTTAGTATAACTTGGAGCTCATGCAGGTTATTGTGGGCCAGAAAAAGGTTGGTATCATCAGCAAATATAACTTTGTGTAGCAATTTTGACGAGTTGACGAAGTCATTGATATAAATGATAAAGAGCAGAGGCCCCAGAATTGAGCCTTGTGGGACCCCATATGTAATATTCTTCATCTGCGAACTACTATTGCTGATGTTGACATACTGCAGCCTATCGTGGAGATAACTCCTGAACCAGTTAAGTGCCACTCCTCTGATACCATAATGGTGCAGTTTTCCCAGCAAGATGTTAAAATCGATGGTATCAAAGGCCTTAGAAAGGTCCAAGAAAACTCCCACTCCACAGTTTCCCTGATCAATCGCATCATTGATTTTTTCGATTAAGTCTAATATTGCCATGCAGGTTGTGTTATTTTTCCTGAAGCCAAACTGAGAGCTGGTGAGTATATTGAGCTTGTCGATGTAATCCCTGATTCTGTTATATACAACTCTCTCAAAAATTTTAGAGAGGGCGGGTAGGATTGAAATTGGTTGATAATTTTTTATGCAGTTTTTGTCACCGGATTTGAAGATTGTAATTACTCTTGCAATTTTGGTCTTTGAAGGCACCACACCCAGATGTAATGACAGATTTATGCAGTGGGAAAGTGGCTTTACAATACATTTGGCAATGGCAATCAAGATTTTACTGCAGATTCCGTCCGCACCGGCTGTTCGAGTGTTGTTCAATTTTAAAATGATTCCATTTAATTCCTCGCTTTCAGTGGGTTTCAAGAAGAAAGAGTTTGGATAGTCTCCTGTGAGGTAATGGTTAAAGGAGATTCCCTGAGGTTGGCTGATTTCTTTGGCCAGATCTTCACCAATAGATGTAAAGTACGTGTTGAATTGATCAGAAAGTTCCTGGTGAGACAGGTTTGCAGTGTCAGGGAGCACCACAGTTTTTCCCTTCTTGTTTAGAACTTGATTCAAAACTGACCAAGTCTTCTTTGTGTCACCCTGTGATGCTTTTAGTTGTTCGGTGTAATGGCTACATTTGCTTTTCCTAATTATGTGGGTGAGCTTATTTCTAAATACATTATATTTATTGTTATTACTAGTGCTAGGCTGTTTTATATATTCTTCGTAGAGTTTGTTTTTGTGTTTGATGGAATTTAATATCCCTTTGGTGATCCAAGGGTTTTGGTCAGTAGAACAGTGTGTGACAGTCCTCTCAGGAATAGTATTTCTGATTGAGTCAGACAATTCACTGATGAAACTCTCATACGCTGAATCTGGATCAAGAGCCATATAGACATTATTCCACGTTTTTCTCTCCAGGTTATCGCAGAGGTGTCCCAATGTTCTGTTGTTTATTACTTTAGAAGTTGACTTACAGGAAGGGGGTAGAGGTTTATAGGCAAGGTTTAGAGAGAGCACAATGGGGAAATGGTCGGTTATGTCGGACAGGACAACTCCAGACTCCAGCGAGGTGTTGAGGATGTTGGTGACAAAATTATCAATGATTGACTTGGATGTGGCCATTACTCGTGTGTGCATGTTGATAGTTGGAAAAAAAGAAGAAGATTGTAGTGTATTAATAAAATCATTTTTTGCTGAATACTCTTTGGAGATATCAATGTTGAAGTCACCAAATAATATGCAACTGTTATTTGTCTTGTTCAGTGCAAATAATAATTCTTCTAGTTTCTCCCTAAATGCAGTAAGGTTTGAGTCAGGGGGGCGATATATTACTCCAACTGTGAGGTGTTTGCCATTTTGGAGATGTATATCAATAAAAAGAGATTCAGTATCTGAGAGGTCAAGTTTGATATGTGTATTGACATTGGCCTGGAGTCTGGAGTGTACATAGAGACATACTCCTCCTCCTGGTTTCCTATTTCCGATTCTATTCTTGTGGAAGAAATTGTACCCCTCTAGATTCAGAGTATTTATGTAAGACCTGTCACTAAGCATAGTTTCGGAACAGCCGATGACGTCAAAATGGCAGCCTGCGGTAGCCAGCAGGGAAACTAAGTCACCATGATGTTTGTTCAGACTTCTGGGGCCGTATTCACAAAGGATAGCAGCTAAAAGTAGCTCTTAACTGGCGAATTTAGGAGAAACTCCTAAAAATAATGGGCGTGTCAGTCTTAAAATTAGGACTCCTAATTTCTTTCACTAAGAGCAATTCACAAAGGATCTTAGGCCTAAAAGTAGCACCTAAGTCTAGGAGAGCTTAAAAGTCCTCGAGAGGACTCCTAACTCACTAAGAGCTATTCACAAAGAATCGGAAAATGGCTGCGAGACTAAATGTTTTGGAGACAATGGAAGACTGTGAATTGATCAAGAGATATCTAAATCGTGAGGGTATAAAACTTGTTGTGGAATTAGTGCGGGATGCAATAACATCCCCGACTAACAGGAATAACTCGATTAGGAAATAAAATGTTTGGCAACACGATATTTAGCAACGGGGAAAATGCAACTTTGCAATGCCGACGATTTAGGAATATCGCAACCATCAGTCAGCCATAAACCGAACCATCAACGCGCTCCGTAGACCACATATCAATTAAATTAAATTCAAACTTTATTAAGGACACATCTCATGAAAGGTCCATAACACCAACACAACACAATAATAATAAAATAATAAAAATAGAATAAAAAATACATACACACACACACACACACACATATATATATATATATATATATATGTAAATATATACATACACACACACACACACACACACAAACACACACACACGATTCCACAATGATCATATATTTACATACAGGCTAGAAGAGCTGACAGAGCAGTTCAAAGTTGGTTAAGGCTGAAATAATACCATTAATATCATCCAACAGTTTATCCGGTTTCCTTTGGACAATCAACAACTACACAGGAGGATCAAAGCCAACTTCATGGCATGCAGGTATGCCGGTGTGGTCGGTGCTATTGACGGGACGCACATACAAATAATTGCGCCATCAAAAGATGAGGACGTGTTCGTCAATAGAAACGAAATACATTCCACCAACACGCAGATTGTTTTTGATGCAACTTTTAACATTCTTGATGTTGTTGCAAAGTGGCCTGGGTCTACCCATGATCCGCATATTTTAATGGGGAGCGGTCTGAGGCAGCTTTTTGAGAGGCACCTTGTACCAGTTGGGTGTCACTTGCTGGGTGACAGCGGCTATCCCTGCAAGACGTCTTGACACCTCTCAATCCACAACCGGGAGCACAGTTAAAGTAGCCTATAACATGTAAGTGATTACGCGGATTACGCTTAGTCCTATGCGTAAAAAACATCGTATTAGCTCTTTGTCGCCTTTTATTTGTTGAATCCATATTTATTATTGTTTACTGTTTTCCTCCATATATGTTAGGGCACACAAAAATACACAAAATCTTGTGGAGAGAGGATGTGATCACAGTGATCACTGTATGCGCCATTCTCCACAACCGGTATAGGCTGTTATTTAAAGTGTTGAATAGTGGAGTTATGCTCATTGGATTTAATTGCCTCCTTGAATTAATGCAATTTACGTATTTTTATTGTTTGCTTTTTCTCTCTCTCTTTAACGTGCATATAGGCTACAACGTCATTATCGTGGTCTGCACAAACTATCATGCGTGTATTCTGCTAACTGCACTGTCCATAACTATTTGATAGGAATTTCTAGCCGAGGCTATTTCCTTGTTCTTCGGTGATTCAGTGGGCTCGTTTTCACAGAGACCGCCTGCTCTGAACAACCAATCACCGTACTGACCGCTTCCAAACTCGTGCACGAGAATCGACGTAATCCATAGCAACGGCGCGTCACTCTTAGCTCAGTCTTAGTGATTTATCCTTAGTATGAGTAGGTCTCAGCGGCTTTGTGAATAACTTTTAAGAAAAAACTCCGTAAAATGTTTTAGTGCGAGTTAGGAGCACTCCTAGCGGTAAGATAAAATGCTTTGTGAATACGGCCCCTGATGTTTAAATGTAATAAAGAGAAATTATTATTATTATTATTAATGAGACATTTCAGTTCTTCGGGAGCGTAGGTGTTACAGCTTACATTTCTACTTGTGTCAAGACAGTTAATCACGTCATCTCCTTCCGGATTAAAAACGTCATACCCCATACAAGTGGACTTGGTTTACATTACTGGGACAAGTCAGCACATAAAAACATAAACATGCATACATATAGAAGCACACTGAGACGATGAAAAAGACAAACAAACAAAAAAAATAACAATTGCGCGGCATAGCCTGATTATGAAGAAAAACAAAACAGAAAAAATAATTGAAAGGCACTTCGAAGCACCTGCCTGCCCGTCGATAATTGTTACTTTTCTCGCTGGCAAGCGAGATCATTTGGAGCAGTAGTAAGAAAAAGGAAAATAATTAGATCGATTTCGTCGATCAGGCTACTATAATAATAATCCAGTCTGAGTTTTTAGACAAGAGGCATGGGCCTACCTTTACAGTAGAGCAGATCACATCATTACTCATATCGTCCCCCTTCATTGCGCTGGTGCTGTAGAGTAATAGCCTATAGTCGTGGTATAGGTCAAGGCCGGCCAGACTTTTCCGCCGAGCAGTTGATAAGAGAGGTGAAATTAGTCAATAATAATCCGTGGCAAGTGGGCCAGTCTTTTCCAACATGTAACAGGGGAAACGAGAAGTGTGAGCGGGTAGGCTATAGCGTCCCAGACTAGCCCTCCTCAAGTGCGTCCATACCCAGACACTTTCGTGCATCAGCTGGGCATGTGAATGAGCGAGGAACCTCTTCGTAAGTGAAGCACAGCATTGCGGGGTACCTCATGATGAATTTAATCTTTCTTCTGATCAACTCCTCGCAGACCGGGTTTAAGCCCCGTCGTTGTTCTCGGACCGCTGCAGGTAGATCTTGATAGATGATCAGCTTCTCGCCCTCCAGAGACAGCGACCTGTTGGCTTTCGCAGCTCGCAATATCTTGTCTTTGTCTTCGGAATTGTGGAGTTTTATGATCATCGGTCGAGGCATCTCGTCTTTCCTTGATCCGAGCGGGTCAGCCCGGTCTATCTTCCCGTTGTCTTCGGAATTGTGGGGTTTTGGGATCATTGGTCGAGGTGTCACGTCTTTCCTGGATCCGAGCCGGTGAGCCCTGTCTATCTTCATCTTGCCGTTTTTAGTATTGAGGCCCAACAGTTTTGGGATCATAATTTCGAGGAATCCCTTCGGGTCGTTCCCTTCAATTCCTTCCATCAGATTTACTATTTTTAGATTGTCCCGGCGGCTGCGACTTTCCAGGTCGATCAGTTTGTCATTTGCAGATTTTAATTGTTTCTCCATGGCTTCCACTTTATTTTGGAGTATGTCAATGGCGTCTTCCGCAGTGGATAGCCGATCTTCTGCTGCTTTTAGTCTCTGTGAGTTTTGAGACTCGATGTTTGTGAGTTTGTCGGAGATCTTTTTCAATTTCTCGTCCATGAGTTTGGAGATGACTTCGGTCAAGTCGGAGATCAGAGCAGCGTTTGTTGCCATATCGGCGTTGTCTTGGAGCGACACTGTAACTTTTTCTTTTAGCTTTTTCTTCTCAGTTCTGGAGATTTTAGAGGGTTCCATAGACTGCAGTTGTTTAGCGCATTTACCTTAACTAGACATGGTAGTGTGCCAGCAAGAAAAACTTTTAAAGCAACTTTTAAAGCATTTTCGGACGAGCAGGTGCTTCAGACGTGTTCACCTAGTCTGCCATTTTGTTTGCTTGGTAAGGCCGATGTCATTACTAAATAAAAAATAAATAAATTCATATTCTCTTACTTCTTAAAGCAACACCTTCAAACATCTGGGCCACGAGGATGCTGGTGTTGACCAGCACCACAAAGAGAATGAACTGATCAAACCACGGGTGGTCTGTAATAGCAGAGACGCTCTTCCGCAGCCGCCACAGACACTGTTGGAGCGCAGCCCAAACCCTGACCCAGGACCTACTGGACTCCTGCAGCTCCTTCAGCCTCTGTAGCTTATCTTCAAAAAGAAAATACAGAAGAAAGGGGAGGGGGGGGGGGGGGGGGTAAAACAAGAGATTGGTTTAATTTTTGTGGTTATTTTCAATGGGACCAAATAAAAGAATAGCAGTATTATTAGGAACCAGTTATTTACCTTTTTCCATGACTTTCCTTTCCTCTGTCACATCTTTAGCGTCAGCAAATACTTTGGCCAAGTATGCTTTAGGTGGAACAGGGGCATCAGATACCTCTGTGAGAAACGAATAACAGTGAACAAGTGTGTGTCCCCCCGTTCACGCGCACGTTCACGCGTGATGATTGCTGCACGCCGGTAGTCACACTACGTGTAGTGACTACGTGTAACATTCATGCGTTTTTTAGCGAACGCACGCATTAACGCTCGCATGAAGATAATTGAACATTTTTGTCAGGCGCTCACACGTACGCGGAAACGACGTGCGCAAATTCTGTCACACGTAACAAGAAGCTGCGTACGTATGAAGCAGCGTGCGCACGTCTGCCTGTCACTGTTTGACTAATGTTGTTACGCGTTCACAGAGACGTGCGGTCGCATATTCTGATGCTGGGCGGCCGGAAGTTGATCTGCACGGTGCGCACACTACGCGTCATATGAACGTGTAGTGTAGTTGTTCTGTGTTCCATTTTCATCCAGTAGATGGTGCAATCGATCCAATGCGAGATAGACATGGGTGGATGACGTGACATGGCAGTTTTGCTAGGATGGTGACAATCATCTCTCTCTGACCAAGAGGATTCCTCTTTAAATCAGGACTGTCACCTCACAGAACTCTGTAACAGGTAAAACACAACCCTCACAGGACAATTTGAGGTAAAGCACATACCTACTGCACAGAGCTCTTATAAGAGTTAACACAAGCTGTAAGGGGCATTTTTTTATTGACATTTTTCCAGCAGACACTGTTTTTATTTTGTAACTTAGAATATCTTTGTCTTGTTTATCTGGGGCATCTAGCAGCATTCATGTTGACACTGTCTAAATAAATAATGGAAAAAAAAACGAAAAATCAACATGGTATCATGTTTTCCACATGCTGTAAATAAAGGTCTATCACACTATAGGTCTTAAAATGTGAAAATGGTTAACAGTTGAGAGATTTCATTCAAAATTAAGAAAAGTAATCAAAATGTAATCAAATGTAATTAGTTACATTACTTTTAGAAAGTAATTGAAATAGTTACACTACTATTACTTTTCAACAGGGTAACTTGTAATTATAACCAACTACATTTCCAAAGTAATCTTCCCAACACTGCTAACAGGACATAGACAATCTTAGACTAATCTCTCTTAAGTCAAAGACCTCTTCCGAGTAACCTATTCAGTTGAAGGCAGCTCTCGCCGCTCGGCTGAGGAGAGAGCAGTTGCCTTTTGGCGGGACTGGTTGGTCGACATTGAGGGTATGTGTCAAACTTTAGTTACTGCAAAAAAAAAAGTCTGGCTAGTGTCTAAAAGCTTCTTGTCTTCATCTTTACAGAAGGAGAAGCAGTCCTGCATGTTGACGGGCAGGAACCAGTAAAGTTGAGTCTGGAGGTTGTACTTAGCTTTGCAACTGGTGCAGAAAAAATTCCTCCTCTGGGATTCGATCAAAAGCCGACTTTGGACTTCCTTCATGATTTGGTTAACAACAAGAAGCGTGTTTCCAGAGGCAAACACATGTGCCCTGGTATTGAGGTTGCCTCTGCATGGAATTTATGACGATTTCAGCAATCACATGATATCAGGAATAGTTCAATCTCCAAACTTTGGGACAGCCTGATGTCCCAAAGTTTACTCTAGCATCTGCGGTTGAGTTGAGTTTCAGGTTATGCTAAATTTGTGGTTTTTACATTTGCATTTTCTGTAATGAGTGTTACAGAATGTGTGTTATTAAGTGTTCTTGCAGCTACATTTGGTTTTAACATTATTAAAAACGGCTGTCCTCCAGTCTGTTCTGAGGTCTCTTCTTTCATTATGTCCTGAGGTAGTTCTGACTTTCTCCTCCCACAGCATTAACCCTCTCTTGGCAGGTTTAACTAAACCAAGGGACAGCTCAGTGCCATGCCATGGGGGGGGGTTATTGATTATTATAACAATAACATTGCCATAATAATTATAGAATCATCACACTCATCCTTACTCTTCAATCAGTATTTTTATTGGTACTCATGTCATAAGTCTGCCCAACAACAAAGTACTGTTACCATTGCTATGATTGCTATCAATTTTATTACAAATGACTACAGCTGCTCCGGTTAGCATCCGCCACAAACACCGTCTTCCCAGCTGACTATAACTCCAGACTCTACTTTTAAACTTACACAACACAAATGACCATCTTTCCCAGTCACCTTTCTCCTTCTCCTTCTTCTCCTTCTCCTTCTTCTTCTTTTGAATTTCCGGTCCGGCAGGCAAAGTATGGCTCAATGCTGCCTCCCCTGGTTGTCCCTTGGTTACATGCCGCTATTCCGACATGCCGCTACTTAGACATTGACGTCTAGTGGTCGGAGTGGCGGCATTAATATTATTTTCCAAGCGTCCCACTACTGCGACAATTTTTTTTCCCCATTGTCTGAGTAGCGGCACTTTACTTTTTTTCAAACGTCCTTATTATAATATTATTATTCTATATTAATAACTATTATTATTATTCTATTATTCTATTGCACTTTCAATGATCATTGTCCATAGGCCTATCTAGTTATTATTCTATATTAATAACTATTATTATTATTCTATTGCACTTTCTATGAAAAGTAGGCCTAATTGTCGTAATAGCGGTACCAAAAAAGATCGGATGCGGGCGGGATGATAGAGGTAGGCCTACATTTATTCTATATTAATAACTATTAATATTATTCTATTGCACTTTCTATGAAAAGTAGGCCTAATTGTCATATTAATAACTATTATTATTATTATTATTCTATTGCACTTTCTATGAAAAGTAGGCCTAATTGTCGTAATAGCGGTACCAAATTGTAGTAGGCCTAATTGTCGTAATAGCGGTACCAAATTGTCGTAATAGCGGTACCAAAAAAGATCGGATTAGGGGCATGTCTAAATAGAGGCATGTCGTAATGACGGGATTTCGTAATGGAGGGTTGTCGTAATAACGGGCTGTCGTAATAAAGGGCGGACCCGGTTGACTAAAATGAAAAGGTCAACTACACTACACGTTCATGTGACGCGTAGTGTGCGCGCCGTGCAGATCAACTTCCGGCCGCGCAGAATCTGCCACCGCACGTCTGAACGCGTAACAACATTTGTCAAACAGTGACAGGCAGACGTGCGCACGCTGCTTCATACTACGCAGCTTCTTGTTACGCGTGAAATACAATCTGCGCGTAACAACGCACGCACACACGCATGCATAACAAAGTAACCATGCGTGCACACACACGTTGCTGCGCATCTTTCCAAGTGTTTTGACTTCGATTTCACCCCATAGTGTGTGTGCGTGTGCGTGTGTGTGTGTGTCCGTCCCTCTACCCGTTTTATCACCTGGCTTTGTGGATGTCATGATTTCATTGAAGGCTTAGTTTCCCTCCCTGCTTTGGTAAAGGAACAACGTTTGTATTTTGTTTCTAGGTCTATATATCAACTACTCTGAAATGAATCACAGAAAATGACTCGGCCTAAATTACAATAAATTATAATAGGTATTTGTGAATTCAATTGCACATCTCAATATATTTATATTTAATAAGTAGCCTAGCAATATAATGAATGAACCACGACGGGGTGTCCCGTTACGACGTGCGCTTTCAGCATATTGTTTTTGCGTTGTCAAGGAAACATCAGGGGTCCGTTTCACAAAGCAGGTTTAGTGAAAACCCTGGGTTTATTAACCCTGAAATGAGGGAAACGCTGAGTTTTCCGTTTCACAAAGGGAGGTAACTCAAACCAGAGAAAGAGGGGTAACTCTAGCCTGTTTCACAGAGAGAGATAACTTACGCTCTCGGTCAGTTACCGTAGTAACAGACTCTATGAACCTAACCTGGTCGGGACCAGGTTTTACTGTGTGAACATAGTTTCAATCTGTCTCCGCCCTCTTTCAGCCACACACGCCATTTGATTTCCTCATTCATTCAGGCCCCGTACACACGTAGCCGGGTATCTGGTAAACCGAATATATTTTTCTACGTTTGGACCTGTCATCCACATGAAAACGCATCGTAAACGAATATTTAAAAAAACTCCGGGCAAAGTGAAGATTTTTGAAAACTCAGTTTATTTATTCCTCCGCATTTGCGTGTAGACAGAGATAACCAAAGTTTTGCGTTTTCGAACATCACAACTTATGCGCCAAAGCAACAACAAATCTGCTCTGACGTCAAACGTGCGACCTTTATTTACAGCAGAAGCAGCATGGATTCTAATGCCTTGAAGACCGTAGTGGTTTTAATTATTGTGCAGGCGCTGTTCACCTCTCTCATTTTACACGCCCAACTACTGCTCCAAGAGCGCAGGCGACGGACAACAACATTGCGGTCGGTGATTTACCCCCTCATAACCACTCCACATAGGCATGTTCCTCGCAGAAATCGTCGACGCCGGTTTTGGGTCAGACCGGGACGCACTGCCAGCTGGTGGGAAAACTTCGAGATGGAAGTCGTACTCCCAGAGGAATGGCGTGACAATTTCCGTATGTCCTCACTCCTGTCGCTGTCGGAGTTACTACGTCCTCACATCGAGGGGCAGTCCACTGTCACGCGATCACTCGTCAGTGTGATCAAAAAGGTTGCGTGCACGCTTTACTATTTAGCTGACGAGGGCAGATTACGGAAAACAGATAATGCATTTGGTTTGTCAAGACAGGTTGTCTCAAACATTGTCAGGCAGGTGTGTAGAGCTATAACAGTGCACTTGGGACCCCAGTTCATACAACTGCCAACAACTGAAAGTGCAGTGCATTCACTAGTGGAAAAATTTGAACAGATCCATGGCCTCCCTCAGTGCATGGGTGCAGTGGATGGGACACATGTGGGGATTAAGCAGCCTTCAGCAAATTCCACTGATTATGTGAACAGAAAGGGTAATTTTACCTTAAATATCCAGGCAACATGTGACTATAAATACTGCTTTGTGGATGTGGTAGTGAAGTGGCCAGGAAGTGTCCATGATGCCCGTGTTTTTTCCAACTCAACCATCAATGACTTTTTCAGAAATGGAAAAATCCCTCCTTGTCCAAAACAAATTGTTGACAATGAAGCACCCATTCCAGTTTACATTTTGGGCGATCCCGCACACCCCTTACTGCCATATCTAATGAAGGAATATGCTAATGGAGGAAGCACTGTTCAGGAGCAGTATTTTGGACTTTCTTTGTGCAGAGCACGCATGGTAATAGAATGTGCCTTTGGGAGGCTAAAGGCCCGTTTTGGAGCTTTGAGGAGAGCCATGGATATAAATCTACATGACCTGCCCTTTGTCATTTATGCGTGTTTTGTGCTTCACAACTACTGCGAGGCCTCTAAAGACACAATAGATGACAACTATGTTACTGAAGCCATTCGCTATAACAGGGACAACCAGCCAGACCCAGCACCAGCTGTTGTCGGAGGAGACAGCTTGACAGCTGAAGGGAAAAGAGTCAGGAGAGTCCTAACCCAGTACCTGGATCCATAAAAGGGCCAATGTTGTCAGAGAAAAGCAAACAAAACTCTTCAAAGCAGTTTAACTGAAGTGGCATTTTTTTTAATTATTATTATTGTTCTTGGTTATGACATCACCTGTCAGATGTTCACATGTTTTGCATGGTATTGCACACATTTCTTGAAAATAGAAATCATATAGTTTTGATAAAAAAATAAAATATTGCACTTGTGAAAACAAACATTGCACTTGTCACTGAACATTTGGAAATGTGCAGGTACGAATATACAGCATGAATAAACAGTGTCATACTCAAAGTATGAAAGAATTTGGAAAAAGGATTTAACAAAGAACGCATTTTAAAAACATGCTACAGAAAATAACTTTGCATCTTAAATGCAAAAAAGTAACCCAAATTCAGCTCCTGTAACCAACTGTAAACATTTCACATTTATGGCAAGAACATGCGATAAACATTGTATGCAAGAAAACTTAAGAAATATGATCAGTACTCATCACTGAAAAGAGCTTGAGTGTAAGAAAACCCTGTGAGCCCTGTGCTGCCAGCAGTTGTGCTGGAATGAGCTGCATCTTGTGTGCTCCGCTGTGTTCCTCTGACAGGAGGGGAGTTGTTTGAGAGTGACTGAAAAGCTTGATTACGATGTGCTGATTGTATATATGGTGTGTGTGACATGTGCCCTCTTGCTTCGTATGGCATGTGGTGTGATGGCTGAGGGGGTGGAGGCTGCATGATTTGTCTAAGGACAGTAAAACCTTCTGACATGGTTGTAGTCAACATGTTAAGAGTATCTGAAAGTTTTGCAAAGTTATCAGCTGCTTGCTTCTCTGATGTTTCCAAAAAGTCCACCAATCTCTTCTTCACACGCTGGTCCTCTTCCACTGCATTAAGCCACTGGGTCTCTGCTGGCAGCTTTCTCCTCATTCGGTTGTGCCGATGTCCATTCAGTTTTTCCTTTAAAGAAGAAAATCAAAGAAGTTCATATTTGAATCGTTATTTCAGTGCAACTATAGCGTCCAGATGGCATCGGCATGACTTAAACACATACACACACAATACACTGCCCCTTAACCCTCCAACCCCTACATACATACAGTACACCCCCCAACCCCCTGAATCATCAGTATGCCACTGCCCTTGCTCTTACTGCCCCCCCCCCCCCATGCACTTTAATGCTTTTTGCACTTATCCTGCCCCTTCCCCATATGCACAACAGGCAAAGGAACCAACAATTGCACTGCATTCTTTACATCAGTAATCATATGCATGTGACAAATAAACATCCTTGTATCCTTATACATACTCTGTTAAGCAAAGCTGCATACTTTACCTGCAACAAGGCTCTTCTTTCTTTCACGGAGGGTGTCACACTGCTCTCCTGCTCGGTATCTGAGGCAGCATCGGATGGCTCCACGGTGGACGAGGAGGACGCAGTAGGCGAGGGAACAGAGAGGCTGCCTCCAAAATGACTTTTAGAAGCAATTCTGTTTCGTTGTCGCTCCAGACGAATGAACTTGGCGCCATGTTTCTTATGTATGTTTTCTACGGAAGTGACAACAGAGGGCTATTCTTATAGGGTAGGATTTGGGGAAATACTGGCATCTACAGGTTTGGAATGCATATGAATGTGATTGAAAACGCAGATGTTCGATTATGTGTGGAAGGTTTTTTTTTCGAAAACGAGGTAATGTGGATAAAGATTATTTCATAAACGGAGGGGGGGAAATATTCGGTTTTAAAAATACCCGGCTACGTGTGTACATGGCCTCAGTCAGCAGGCGAGTTTTGGCGTAGCCGTCTGTCAAAAATCATTTAAAAAATCAGAGTCAGTCGGCTATTTCAGAAGTCCATTAGGCACAGTAGGAGGCGACTTTTTTCACGAACATGTCCTTTTGACCAGCGCTCGAAGTGGAAAAAAATAAGTGCCGGTACTCCCTTATTCACATACAGTATAAGCGACGGGGGGGGTGCGCGCGATATTAACCCACCCCGGACCTACGACCGACGGGGGGGCGCCACTCCGGTAGATCCGCCCCTGGTTAGGGCAAAGTAGAGTACCGGCAGCCTGTGACAAGTGCCGGTACGCAAGAAAAAGTGCCGGTACGCTAAAGGGTAAAATGTAGAAGTGCCGGTACTGCGTACCGGTGAGTACCGGCACACTTCGAGCACTGCTTTTGACAACGATCCCGTGGATGACGGTGCAGCATTACTGCGCAGAGAATTAAATATTCGTCGGGAGAGGGTTATCAGACCGTGCATAGATGTAGCCTTTCCAGACAATTATCATTTCCAGACAATTATCTTTTTCAGCGGTACTGTTTCACGTCACAGTCCATCATTTACATACACAACCTAATCCGTCCTTACATTTGCAACATTACCAACCGTAGTCATGCTCTCACATCCCAGCAGATATTGTGTGTTGCACTGCGTTTCTTTGCAAATGTAAGTTTTTTGTACAATGTCGGAGATGCAGAGCACTTGAGCAAGGCAACTGTATACAGTCAAATAGCCACTTAATATTTACTTTACAGTGTAAAACATGATCAAAATGATCATGCCGAGGTCTTATCTGTTTGAACAATGTCATCTTAAGCTGCTGCCAAGTGCGCTTCTCCCCCGCGGGATTGCACCTAAATGAAATAAATAAATAGTTACCATTCAAGCATTTTCCCCCTGTAATAGAATTGTGATTGCAAAGGACTACATTTAAACTTACGCAGCAGTGTTGCACTTCTTTCTAAAAACGTGTTGAAACTCGCCATATGAGTGCATTAGGATTTCCAATTCGAGGTTGGTGAAAAACATAGCCCTCCTCTTCCCCGTTGCCATGGTGACTCGTCGAATCGGGGCTCCATTGATGCTGGCTTTTTATAGTTGTGGTGCACGCGCTTAACCCTAGGTGGAACTCCTCTGAGTTGATCAAATTAACTCAAAACCGGTGTTGAGGAACCGAAAACCGAGAGTTTTCTATTTCAGAGTAGATCAACTCAGCGTTTAGGATTAAACTCAGAGGTTGATGAACCTGCTTTGTGAAACGGACCCCAGGTCGATTTGATCGTTGTTGTTGTTGTTGTTGTAGGGCTTCATGAACAAGTACAGACCTGTGTTAGTGTTACACACTTAATATAGGTCTGCTTGAATGGCTTTCTTAATGTTCTTCTTTGTTGTTTGTTTTAAAATAAACACACTGACACACGGACCAGCCATGGCTTGCTTCTTACGTAGTAGTTTGTTTGGAAAACCCCCACATTGCCTGTTGCCTTTAATGTTAAAGGAGGGATAAGTTAACAAAAATAACGTTGATATTATGTGTATTGTTACCTAAAAACACAACACCCGACTGGTAAGTAAAGCAAAAAGATCGGTGTTTGTAGAATTATATCATTTTACGAATAGTTGGAAAATCTCTCTTTCTGATTGGACAACATACTGGTGACGAGCAAAACGGCAAACATTGCACACACGTGGGTCCAAAAGGCGTACATGTCAATGGGGAAATGATCGATGCTGATAGAAATATAAGGGGCATGTTCTGTGGATATGTCATACTTATGCATTATTTTAGGCTACATACTGTTAGACATAATACATGTGGTGCTTTGGCCAAAATATTTCGTATCCTGCTTTTTTCATTTCAAAGGGTAGGCAGAAAAAGAAAACTGTGATTGGGGGATATATTGTGAGACTGGGCGTGACTGAGTAATGACAGAGACTGAGTAGTGAGCCGTCTTGTTAGTGATCTGGAGTCGTAACACATCCATTTTGCCATTTTGTTCACCATAAACCGCAGATTAGCAAGGACATGCTGGGTGGAGACAGCCGATGTGGCGTTAACAAAAGCTTAGATCGTAGTCCATGTTTACAGCCCTTACCATTCGTCGCAGTCGCGGCAAAACTACTACACTTTATATAGCCAAAACTCTTGGTATACTGCCACATATCTGGTGTATAGGCTAGTGTTGTTGAACAACCACGTCCAACATATCAGACATTCAGTTCAGTTCACTACAGTTCTCGAATATAGCCTAAGAAGAGAAATGGCTGGAATTTCAACTTACCTGTTTCCTCTCTCTCTTCGCCGAAGCTGATCGTGTTACTTTTGTTTTGGTTGAAGACTTTCCTTGAACAGAAGTGTTTGGAATGGCTGATGCTTTCAGCACTTTTTTTTTTGTCATCCCAAATTCTGAATAATAGCCTGCGTCCTCAAAGTCCTCTTCAGAGAAATGATCGCTGCAGATCGTACTACTATCAGATGGCCCAAATCCGTGTATCATTCGTTCTTTTTATATTCAATTGAGAATCCAAAATCGGAAAATGAAAAAACGATTTGTTATTGCCTTATTCGTTTAAGAATCTGATACCAAAAAACAAATAACGGTTTGTTTTTTGTACTTTCGATGTTATGGTCAGATCAAAAATAGGAAATGAAAAAACTGGGCCACGGGCCGAACTTGATTTTGATATTTAATTTCTCCGATTTGTGTGACCAGGAAGTCTTATATTTATATTGACTTATATTGAACCAATCACAGCCCTCTCCATCTCTTTGTCCGATACATGTCTTTTTCACTTATGGTCGTGTTGAACACAGAATCTTTTCATTATATATAATATTTTCATTTCAGAGCATCGCTGGATGCCCATCTGCTGCAGCATGGTGAAAATCTCTGCATGCGTCTTGCCAGTTTCAAATAAGTCTTTAATTAACGTATGGTTCCAGTGCGGCCATGGAGTCGATACCAAATTACTCCAAATAATACTGATTCATTGACTTACAATCACTGCGTGATTCTGTTTTTTCAGGCTTTCTTTCACACTTAACTGTTGACGAATTTGCTGCAAGCTTATCAAGTGCAACACACAAAGAAGTCAATAACTTCCTGGTCACACAAATCGGAGAAATTAAATATCAAAATCAAGTTTGGCCCGTGGCCCCGTTTTTTAATTTCCTATTTTTGATCAGAGCATAAAATCGAAAGTACGAAAAACAAACCGTTATTTGTTTTTTGGTATCAGATTCATAAACGAATAAGGAAATAACAAATTGCTTTTTCATTTTCCGATTTTGGATTCTCAATTGAATATGTAAAGAACGAATGATACACGGATTGGCCCATTCCACTCAGCTCTTGTTAATTTGACCTGCTTTATCCAACTGTTACGGATTTTTTCATCTTTCGGAAACCTATGAAGGCTTACTCCATGCTGGTTAGTGTTGCTACAACCCGCCACGATACAGCGATTAACCATTGTTACTAAAGTTTTTCAGCCCGAAAACTCGCAGCTCTCAATGCAATTACAGTCAGATCGAACTGAAGGTCCCGCTAATGACGAGTCAGACTCACGTGATCTTTTAAGACCTTTTTTCCAAGGCGGAGCTTAGGGGAGGAGAAAAGAGGAAAAATACCTCTTATGAAAACGTCTTACAACTTAACTAAATCTCCCTCAGAAATGTAAGGTCTCTCTCCGGACGCATTAACACACATGTGAATCAATATGGACTTATAATTTCTTAACTTAGGCGACCTTTAAATCAGAGAATGTCTAATAAGGAGAGAAGTTCCACTCTCGGTTTACTTCCGGGTTCTGAACTGTTGCAGTTCCCCTCTGGTTCCATGTGAGGGCGCTCACAGGACGAGTGCAGAATGAATGGCGGTCTATGGAGCTATACCCCTCAAACTCCACTTTTCTCAGGAAATAATTTTTTGTCTAGTAATTTGAATGTTGCTTTCGAAAGGGGATGCAAAGAAATTACACATTGCTGGGTGTTAGATTATTTAGAGTCACTTATTTGCTTTAAAAAAGTATTTTAAAATGTCACTGACGTCATACACATCTTACGACCAGAGATACTGCTTTACGGCAAGCCTCTCCCTTTCCCTCAAGGCATCAACAACACAGCGGACACAGGTTAGGCTCTCTCCCTGTCAATACAAACAATTCAACCAAAAAAAGTTGCTGTGTTAAAAAAAAAAGAACTTGGGCGAAAAAGTCCACCTTAACATTCTGGTCCCGCTTCGGATGCCAAGATGCCATCAAGCAGGATCTCTGGTCGTAATCAGTCCTTCACTGACCAATCAGCGTTCATTCTTCTTCTTCTTCTTTTTTAATGGCGGTTGGCAAGCAACGAATGGTGTGCATTACCGCCACCTTCTGAAATGGAGTGTGGGTCTGGAGTAACTACCCTCTTAAATCAAAAAAAAAAAAAAGGGCAAATAATTATACTCTGCATATAAGACCTGTGTCTCTTAGAAACTGGAACAGATGCCTAAAGCATGCCTCTCCTGATTGTCTCTGTAATATTACCCTAAGCCTCAGAGGTACTTCCTCAGCTTCAAGGCACCTGGATAGCTCCTGTCTCTCAAGCTGGTACTTACTACAGGACTCAATGGCATGCTCTATGGTTTCTTGAGTATTGCATTCACTACAGATGCCATCAACATGTTTCCTCATTAAAAACAATGTGCTGTTCAAACCTGTGTGGCCTAACCTCATTCTAGACACCATGTCTTCTTCCTGTGTGCATCTACTTGTAGCTCTACACCCTCCCACAGTCCTTTGAATGCTATAAAAATGTCTCCCAGTGTGTTCACTGTCCCACAGCTTCTGCCACTTCTCTCTCATTTTAGCCTTAACAATACTCCTAATTTCAGCCTTGCTGTACTTAATCTCCATGTCCACCTTAGGAAGTTCTGTAGCTTTCTTAGCATGCTGATCTGCCAACTCATTCCCTGTTACTCCAATGTGCGCTGGAACCCACAAGAGTGCAACACTGATTCCTGATTTCTGCAGACTGCCTGCTAGTTGGACTATTTCTAAAACAATATCCTGCCTTGACTGAGACTGTACATTCTTAATGCTACACAATGCTGAGGAGGAGTCAGAGGCTATAACTATATTACTTAGCCTATGCCTATTACTCTCACACCATGTGAGAGCCAAGAGGATGGCAACCAGCTCTGCTGAATATACAGCCAGGTCATTATTTAGCCTCTTCATTACAGCTATGCTTAGTTTAGGGATGACAAAAGCTGCCCCCACATGTTTGTCCTCTCTTTTTGACGCATCTGTAAATATAATAGATCGATCTCCATACGAATCCTGTATAAACCCTTCCACATAAGATTGATCAACTTCTTCGCCTTCCTCTCTTGCCTCTAGGAGGCCAAAGTCAACTGAAGGCAACTCAAGGGTCCACAGAGGCACTGCTGGGTAAGAAACTGTGGGACACACCGCTAACTGGTCTACCTCCACTTCTCTTGCTTTTCCTTCAATGATCCAGCCAAAGCTTTTGATTTTTGTACTCACTCTCTCTTGACAGTTTATCAAGGTATTCAAGCCTATGTGGCCATCCTGGTGACCCTTAAGGTTAGCCCAGTATACCAGAGCTAATTGATCTCGTCTGAGATGCAAAGGCATCTCCCCCAATTCCACTAGTAAGGCTGCCACAGGAGTGGTTTTCATGGCTCCACTACATATCCTTAAAGCTTGATGTTGCACAATGTCTAGCTTTTTTAGTATCGTATTAGCAGCAGACCTATACACCATACATCCATAGTCAAGTACTGATCTTATTAACCCAATATAGATGGACTTTAATGCAGGCCTACTAGCACCCCACTCTACACCTCGCAGACACCGCATTACGTTCAGTACTTTTTTACACTTCTCTATCATTTTTTGGATATGCACTGCCCACGTTACTCGTTTGTCAAACCAAATACCAAGGTACTTGAAATGGTCTGTCCTTTCCAACTCTTGCCCACAAACTGTAATTCTTAGGTCCTGACTTATAGTTCTTCTTGTGAAGAACATAGTCTTTGTCTTCTCCACCGATATCCTAAAGCCCCATTCAAGAGCCCACTTTTGTACAGTATTTACTGCTTCCTGCATCTTGTTTACAATATGATTTATATTCCTTCCTCTCTTCCACATGGCTCCATCATCTGCAAATAATGCAACACCTATGGAGCTATCTATGTTTTTAAATACGTCGTTTATCATAATAGTGAAAAGTAGAGGACTTATTATGCTACCTTGAGGGGTGCCATTTTCCACCTCATACTCATTGCTAAAAACACCATTTATTCTGACTTTAATTTTCCTTTCTGATAGGAAGCTTTTAACCCATTGCAACATCCTTCCTCTTATACCAAGCTGAGACAGTTTGACAAGCAATCCCTCCTTCCACATCATGTCATATGCTTTCTCTATGTCAAAATATACTGCTATAACAGACTCTTTATTGACCTGAGCCTTCCTTATAACATCCTCCAGGGCTACTGCTGGGTCCATAGTGCTTCTACCTTTTCTGAAACCTGACTGATAGTTGTGTATTAATCCTTTGGTCTCTAGAGAATATACCAGCCTGTCATTAACCATTCTTTCAAGGGTTTTTCCCATTTGGGAGGTTAGTGCTATTGGCCTATAGCTACCAGGACTTTTTGGGTCTTTCCCGGGTTTCCTTATAGGAATAATGATGGACTCCTTCCAGGAAAGGGGGAGTACTCCCTCTTCCCACACCCTATTATATAGCTGAAGCAATACTCCTTTACCCTCATCACTCAGTTTTCCTAGCATTGAATAGCATATTTTGTCCCCTCCTGGTGTAGATCTGCCTACCTTTTTTAAAGCCCTGTTCAGTTCCTGAAGTGTAAATAATCTATTTAACACTCCTCCTTCCCCTTCACTCGCTTGTTCCTCCATGCTATACTTAGCCATTGTTTCTTGCCTTGCTATCCTCTCCTCATGACTCAGACTATCTGAGCTATGCACTTTAACCAATGTTTTTACTATTGCTTCTGCCTTATCTTTACAATTTGTAATGACATTCCCTCCGTCTACCATTACTGGGTATTCATATTCCCTTCCGTTTCCTCTCATTTTCTTGATCATTCCCCACACTCTTTCTATAGGTGTTGTCCGTCCAAGAGAACTACAAAACTTTCTCCAATGCTCCTTCTTTGTCTTTCTAATTACTTGTCTAACCTTAGCTTGTGACCTCTTATACTCTAACAGATTCTGAAAGTTTTGTGTCCTTTTTAACGTTCTGAAGGCCTTATTTCTCTTTTTTATGGCTTCACTACATTCCTTAGACCACCATGGCACTATTTTATTCAGACACTTGGGCTTAGTCTTTGGAATAGATCTTTCTGCCGCAACTACTATACTGCTACTAATAGCATTACATAAACCTTCTACACTTTGATTACTATCAATACTCAAGAGTTCAAAATCACTTAATTCTTCAAATTTATCCCAATCAGCTTTTCCTAGGCTCCACCTTCCCTCTCTCACTTCATTAACTCTTTCCAACTCCAATCCTATACTAACAATTATTGGGAAGTGGTCACTTCCTATACTATTTTCCTTATCTACTTCCCAACTACATTTATCTGCTATTGCATTAGTTACTATAGTTAGATCTATAGCAGACTCATTACCCCTTATCACATCAACCCTAGTGCTTGAACCATCATTAAGACATACTAGATCCTTTTCCTCCATGAAAGTTTCAACCACGCCTCCACTGTAATCATCCCTGTTTCCCCAGAGTGTGCTATGTGCGTTAAAATCCCCACACCAAATAACTTTCCCATTTACATTTTCCCAAATTTCATCTAACTGTTCTGTCTCCAATTGCCTACATGGATTATAAAAATTAATGACCTTCACACTGCCTAGTCCTGTCCATACTTCTATTATGATGTATTCGAAATTACTCCCCTTCTTTATTTCTATTGAATTCCCCTTCTCACAAATGTAGCACATCCGCCACCATTACCTTCCCCTCTGTCTCTTCTGACACTTGTGTACCCTTTTATGACAAACTCCAGTGACTGTTTCAACCATGTTTCTTGTACGCATATAATGTCTGGTTTATGTTCTAGGTCATTTAATAAACCTTTCAACTCCTGTCCATTTGCCACAAGACTTCTAGCATTCCACTGAAATACTACAAAGGGTTTTATATTGGTGCCTGTGATGGTTCATTCATCTCACTCTGTGTTAGCTCTGATTGTATTTTCTCCCATGTCATATTTCCTATGTTAAGGAATTTGGATGCAGCTTTCACAATTATCTTAATTTTTTCCGTTTTGGTTTTTGCTTGGTCAGAGCAGTTTACCACATATGCTATAAATAGTATCAGTTTCTCTGTGTTTACGGTCTGCTCCTTACCCATATCTCCTCTTTCATTGATTTGCACTTGTGCTCGACTCCCCTCTCTTTCATTGATTTGCACTTGTGCTTGACTCCCCTCTCTACTCTCACTTTGAACTGCTTTGACTGCTTCAGCATATGACAGATTCCTTGACGACCGTACCTGCTGGATTGCTACTGCCTTTTTCCTATCTGGGCAACCACCATAAGCGGCCGTGTGGTCCCCACCACAGTTACAGCATTTCCTTTCTTCGTCAGCCCCACATTCCCCATATTCATGCTCACCTCCGCACTTCCCACATCGCTGTTTGCCTCTACAGATTTTTGCAATATGCCCATATCTCTGACACTTATAGCACCTGACCGGAGGAGGAACATATTCCCGCACATAGAAGCTCATATAACCTATTGTTACTCTCTCCGGTAACATCTGCTCTTTAAATTCCAGGAGGACAGACGTACTATCCACTTTTTCGCCATTCCGCTTAGCTTGAAGTCTTTTCACGCTCACCACCGTCCCTCCTTTAATGGCTTTCCTGATATCTTCCAATTTCTCCTCCAGCGGGATTCCTGATATGACCCCTTTCGCTCCCCACTCTCCAAACTTCTTAACATCACTTACTTCTTTCTTGCATACTGACTGAACTTTCAGAGCCTTATCCCTTTGGCTAGTATTTTTACACTTAATCAGTAATCTACCATCCCGCAGTATCTTTGCCATGTCTATTTCTCCCAGTGCTTTCTTCAGCCCATGTGTCAATACAAACCCAACATCGCTTATCTCATGCCCTTCTTTAAACTTAATTATTACCCTTAGCTCGTCTTCCTCACAAAGTTTCCTTCTTACCACTCTATCCCCCTCATTAGTTTCATCCTGCTCTAAAGACCGTTTCTCTCTTCCCTGCCCGGTCCTTTGACTAACAGTCCTCCAAGACCCTGGACTGTCAGGTATTTCCTCTTCCTCACCTCCCTCCACCACCACTACAATCATCCATTCTAGGCTATTCTCCAGACCCAGTCACAATTCAGATTATGCCAATACCGCCAAATAGTTTTACTATGAGTACTAAGGAGAGAGTCCTCGGAAATCCAAACAAACCTGCTAACGACGCTCCTCCCCTATCCCGCCGACCGCTCCAGCGTTCATTAGCAGAATGCTAGCGTGTTATGGGCAACAACAACTCGTCCTGTAAGAAATCGAAAGGACATAAGTACTCGTTCATTCAACTTTCGATCTATAACCCATGTTGAACTCAAATCAAATCTGAGATTTCTCAATGAGAATCAGGTGAAAGAGACACATTTAGCCGTCTAGCGCCATCTGCTCCCATTCATTCTGCACTCATGGGCGATCGCCCCCAGTGGAGCTCTGGTGGAACTGCAACCAAAATTCGGTACAATGGGACTTAAAGGTCTCACCTCATCGTTTTTTCATTAATTTTGCGGTGGTCTCTAGTGTTAATAAATACCCTCGGTACCGGTTTTGGTTAAAAAATGCTCTGCCGCGCCTGTTTCATGCTGTTTTAGTTTGGTGGGGGAGGTGGGGGGGCGAACGACACGATTTCGCCTCTCATCATGAATATGCATGACATGCTAATGAACTCGCCTCTGGTTGGCTAACAGCACTGTGACGCTACCTCCAGTGCGCAGTGAGGATTTTTCCGCTCCATATTCAACTAGTGCGAGACGAGTCGAGAATCGCGACTGTGCTGTTGCACAGTCCTGCTACTTCCTGACTTTCGGTGGGCGGTAGCGGAGGCGAGGCCATGAATACTAATTTACGGACTGACGTCAATCCGTGGGGCTTTTCTCATCCGCTGATTTTTCTCAGTGTTTTTTTCTCTGTTCTTTCATTGCCAAATACAGGCAATGGGGGTAGAAGAACGTTTTCACGCGCAGCACGCACATGCAACTCGGTGAGACCTATAGTATTTCAACAAAAACAAGTATTAAACTGTTTCTCGCGGAATGAGACCTTTAATAGGGAGTGGACAGGCTCTCCGTAGACGGGCTCTGGTTAAAATTTAAATCAATGAATGAATTCGGCCATTGATATCGGCTATTTGCCAATTCAATGTTTATGAGTTAAAGGGAATGCTTATCCTCCCATCGCGCCCAGGCTAATAGATATGCCTTTGCTTTCCCTTTGCAGAACGAGCTGTCTCTACTGTTTAGTTTGTCTTCTAGGCAACATGCAGTAAGCCTATGATTTCAGACAGTGAAACATCTGCCAGAAAGCATCATGAGATGAGATGTAAGTTCGCTTTTTTCTTTCTTTCAATAAGACAGCTGTGCGTGCGTGAATTCGAGTTTGTGCGCTCTTGATTACGAGGAGCGCAATTGGGTTTAAAACGAGGATGCGGAGACACGCAGGAAGAAGTTACGGACGCCAGCATTATGTGATTAACTTTCATTTAATAGGCCTACTATATTCTACAATTGTTAAAAGCGTGGACGTCACGTCAGTATAACCAGATTTATTTTGTGATGGGTCCCGACTATGGAGTCAGAATAGTGTCATCATTCAAACCTGAAAAAAAAAGGTTTCAAAGGCTTGTAAGTCTGTGTTTGAAATCTCAACACCTTGTAAAAAAGGTTTTGCACCACTGAAAAAAGAGATTATAGCCTGAAAAAAAAAAGTCAAACATCTGCAAACATGATTTTGTGTTCTATTTTATCTTCTTCATCATTTTCACCAACACATTTTCAAAGCTAAAATGTTTTCACAAACACATTTTCAAAGTTTAAAAATGTTCACCAGCGCATTTGCAGAGTTTCAAATCTGACACTGTTCTAACAGTGTATTACTTTGTTTCCCGGTTTTGAAACCTTGTAAATGGGATTCTGCAAACAGCTGTTCAAACATTGAGAAATACGTTTTGAAAGGTTGAATATCTATTTTTAAAAACTTGTAAAGGTGTAAATTTACACCATTGCAATGTATTTTTTCAGAACTTAATTTTCAGCACTGACTTTTCAGAGATTTGACCACACGGGCGCAAGCTTGCGAGTCACGTGATTATTGACACTGTTCTGACGCCGTTCGTTTTGAAACTCCTTTAGCTCAAAGCTCTGAAAACGTGGTTCTGAAAAAAAGGAAAAAAAAACCTTCCTGGGGGCGGGACCATCTTGCTCTAAACCTATTGGTTGCTCTCTGCTGAGGCACAGTCCAATCACATGCGCCGTTGACCGGGCTGTGCGGGATTGACAGTGCTCTGCCGATGACTAACAAGCGACTTGCGTGGTTGATTTTGTTGTCTATTTTCTGGAACCATGGCTGGTAGACAGGCGAGCAATTTTATTCTGTATTGTTTGCGTTCTAACCACCCGCGAGCCTCCTGCGGCTCGCCAAGCTGTAATTTGCAACACGTTCTCATCGCAACTCGTAATATACCGACGGTTTGTCACGCCCCTAGACGTGATACTGACGCAAAATGTACCCTCCCGCGTCTGTGTGAAACGATCTGTGTGAAACAATCTCATAAACCCGTTCGCGGTGGTAAGAGACGAGCAGAGTCTACAGCGTCCGCTCGCAGAGCAGAGTCTACAGCGTCCGCAGTCTACTGTGAAACAATTCACTCCATAGGGTTATGGTTAGGGTTATGGTTAGCGTAATCTATCACCGTGACCGGGGTATTATTGGAGTGAATGGACTCTGTAGACTCTGCTGGTCTCTTACCACCGCGAACGGGTTTATGAGAACCCCCAGATCGTTTCACGATCTGGTAGAGTCTTTGCCAGCTTCAAAGCAATGAATAACCTACATCAGCGGGTGCTGTGTATGGATCACAAGTTCCGAGTATGTTTATCTTCTCTTCATATCTAATTTTAACATTTTGTGACAAATGGTCTAAATAGTTGATTTATTTAAGTATCGGAAATCTGCAAGGCTGCAATTCCCCTGGTTGGCCGTTGTTCGTCGCCATTTTGCCAGCGTTTGTTGCCCTCCAGGTATCCATGGTAGTCACGTGACCGCAAAGTATGACTATTATTTATGCCATGCGAGCCACAAATTAGTCTACAGCGTCCATTCACTCCAATAATAACCCGGTCACGGTGATAGATTACGCTAACCATAACCCTAACCATAATCCTTTATGGAGTGAATTGTTTCACAGTAGACTGCGGACGCTGTAGACTCTGCTCTGCGAGCGGACGCTGTAGACTCTGCTCGTCTCTTACCACCGCGAACGGGTTTATGAGATTGTTTCACACAGATCGTTTCACACAGACGCGGGAGGGTACATTTTGCGTCAGTATCACGTCTAGGGGCGTGACAAACCGTCGGTATATTACGAGTTGCGATGAGAACGTGTTGCAAATTACAGCTTGGCGAGCCGCAGGAGGCTCGCGGGTGGTTAGAACGCAAACAATACAGAATAAAATTGCTCGCCTGTCTACCAGCCATGGTTCCAGAAAATAGACAACAAAATCAACCACGCAAGTCGCTTGTTAGTCATCGGCAGAGCACTGTCAATTCCGCACAGCCCGGTCAACGGCGCATGTGATTGGACTGTGCCTCAGCAGAGAGCAACCAATAGGTTTAGAGCAAGATGGTCCCGCCCCCAGGAAGGTTTTTTTTCCTTTTTTTCAGAACCACGTTTTCAGAGCTTTGACGCTAAAGGAGTTTCAAAACGAACGGCGTCAGGACAGTGTCAATAATCACGTGACTCGCAAGCTTGCGCCCGTGTGGTCAAATCTCTGAAAAGTCAGTGCTGAAAATTAAGTTCTGAAAAAATACATTGCAATGGTGTAAATTTACACCTTTACAAGTTTTTAAAAATAGATATTCAACCTTTCAAAACGTATTTCTCAATGTTTGAACAGCTGTTTGCAGAATCCCATTTACAAGGTTTCAAAACCGGGAAACAAAGTAATACACTGTTAGAACAGTGTCAGATTTGAAACTCTGCAAATGCGCTGGTGAACATTTTTAAACTTTGAAAATGTGTTTGTGAAAACATTTTAGCTTTGAAAATGTGTTGGTGAAAATGATGAAGAAGATAAAATAGAACACAAAATCATGTTTGCAGATGTTTGACTTTTTTTTTTCAGGCTATAATCTCTTTTTTCAGTGGTGCAAAACCTTTTTTACAAGGTGTTGAGATTTCAAACACAGACTTACAAGCCTTTGAAACCTTTTTTTTCAGGTTTGAATGATGACACTATTCTGACTCCATACCCGACGGACGTTTTGTGAGTAGCGAGTAACGATTCAGCACTTGAAAAATGTATCGGAGTAAAAGTAGGCTATTAAACTCATCAAAAATGTAGTGAAGTAAAAGTGGAAGTAGGAGAACAAAATAATACTCAAGTAAAGTAGGACCTACAAATACCGCATTTTAGTACTTAAGTACAGTAGGCCTAGTGAAGTAGTTCTACTTCGTTACTATACATCTCTGCACCCAGGATAAACCAGCCATCAACACACACACTCGAGGAGCCACTGTCATGGCAGCTTGAACGTCAGCTCAGCAAATACCACCTGCTCTCCAATAAATACTTTGAACTACCCAGTGGCGGTTCTAGGGGGGGGCCAGCGGGGGCCAGTGCCCCCGTAACTCTGAGTCCGGACCCCCCTGTGGCCCCCCCGAACGAGGAGTCTGCATCAATAATAAAATGACGGTGTGCCCCTCTAACACAAAAGCCGGCCCCAACCTGGCCCCCCCATTAAAACTGGTCTAGAACCGCCACTGGAACTACCATCTACCCTTGTCCTGTGTCGGAGGGCCCCAAGGAAAGCCACTTAGGTGGCGTGTGGCCGGGAGCGACCCTGCCACAATAACGTCTATTGAATAGACTGACAACAGTCAAATCGGGTGCTTCTGACGACAAGAGCACATGCTTAACAACATGAAATACAGTAGTTATGTTGTGCATCGGCCATTTAATGTAGGCTTGATAAACTTAAACCTAAAAATCAAAAATAAAATTACACAAAACCTTTGGTGTAAAAGTAGCACATATTATTTAATTAATTTAAAACATGTTCACAATAC
The DNA here is from genome assembly GCA_030340625.1 of Merluccius polli. Taxonomy (NCBI): domain Eukaryota; kingdom Metazoa; phylum Chordata; class Actinopteri; order Gadiformes; family Merlucciidae; genus Merluccius; species Merluccius polli. Next base: position 51,769 of record JAOPHQ010003747.1, read on the forward strand.
AAGACCAAATTAATCAATTTGTCTGAACATTTAACCGTGAAAATAGTCATACTGTCCAGCAGTGAATCAGTCTCACCCAGAATGCACCTGTGTTTTGTCCACCCTCACTGCGGATGGGGATGTCACCAAGAGTAGCCATACCCCCATTTTCCTTGTCACATGATCACATCCAGTTGGTGAAGCTAGCGTCCACGCTGACAGATTCCCGGTTGCCATGGACAACCGGATGCGGGCGCCACACCAGGGAATCTCAGCTGCATCCGGGTCTTTAAACATGGAACGCATGTCCCTTTTCCGCCGCGTGGTTCTGAGCCGATGTCACTGGAATCGTCAGCCCACAAAACCACGCTGTGGCCAATTGAATATTTATGTCCTCTGTTGTACAAGCAGCGTAGCTCCTACCTCCTTTCAGGAACAGGGCAGGGCGTAGCGCGCGTGTGGTTGAGCCAGTGAGGGAGAGAGCGAGCAGAGCGGAGAACGCGGGTGAATGCGAGCGGAGCAGAGAGAGCGGCAACCTGGATGGCCACGGCAGATCGAGAGAATCCTGCCTACACTGAGGGGGCACTATCTGCAGCGGACAACAAAGCACTTGGTATCAAAAGTGAGTGGAGTCGAGTAGAGAAGAAGTCGAGCATGTAGCGGAAAAATGGCATAAAATATTTATGATGTGTAACTTTCCTCGCTGTCAGTGTAATTTATAGGCAAAGAGAAAAGCACCATAAACAATACCATCATTTAAGAAATCCATGCGTTCCATCCGTCTCATGTCCCGGGAATCATGACCTCCCGCCTGTCCACTGGCTATAGGCCCAGACCAGAACTGGGAATGGACGGGCCGAGGAGATCAACTTCTTCACGCCAATGTGTCCGTCCTCCACCCCCACCGCCCCCCCCCCCCCCCCCCCCTCCACCGACAAACTCCTGTGCACGCCGCTGGGCTCTTCATCCCTCTACCGCATGACTCCTGCTCCCCCCCCCCCCCGCCTCCCCCTTTGTCCTCCGGGGAGAAGGAGACACAGCAAGGGGTGGAGGAGACACGCGGGGAAAAGGAGAGGAGAAGGCGGTGCGGCAGTGGAGGCAGTCGTTGGCTTGCGCAGCTCGGCGCCGTGGTGCTCGTCACGTGACCTTGCACATCAAGGGGTCCGACTCCACCGCCACCGAGCACACCCTGCACACCTCCACCTCCTCTGGCACCGGCACAAACAGCTGCTGTTGCTGGGCGGAAGATGAGAGAAGTTAAGATAGCACTTTATGGGTCCCGCTTGGGTGCCACAGCAGCAAGTACAGAACAGTAGAAGGGAAGGGATGAAGATTTAAACCTCCCAAAAAATATGTTGCAAAAATGAAAGTAAGCATTATGGACGGATAGGAAGACTACGCTCGGGATAGTTGTGAGTTTATCAAAGTATTTCCTGGAACTGGGCCACAGAAGGACTTCAACTCATCTTTACCCAGAGAGAGAGAGAGAGACACACACACACATACATACAGTATGTTTTAATGCACAATCATCGGGTTGTGGCATGCATTCAAATGATTAACATGTCGTGTTACAAACATCCTAGTTTGATTAATTGAATTGACTACTCCCAGAGCACAAGGCAATTAAGACACCACCTACCTCCATCATCCTTCCATAGATGGATAAAGAGAGATAGACAGACAGAGACAGACAGACAGACAGACAGACAGGGACAGAGAGACAGACACAGAGAGACAGAAACACAGAGACAGAGACACAGAAACACAGAGACAGGGACAGAGACACAGACCGAGAGAGAGAGAGAGAGAGAGGGTCCTCACCTGACACTGGTGAATGCTGCTTATCATTTCCTTGAGCGAGCTCGGAGGAACCGGGATTTTTTTAAAGATGGTTTTCCGCTTCCTTCAGAAAAAAAAGGGACAAAAATGTGAGAACGTCATCAACAACAACAATAACAACATTTTGTCAATGCATGCACTTTAGAGGAATGGGACCAAGTAGTCAAGGTGTGTGCGTACCTCCTGATGTAGTAGCACAGCACAACAACCAAGAGGGACAAGATGGTGGGGATGGCCACGAAGGCCACAGCCAGCGTCTGTTTCGGAGCCGCACCCTTATCTGCACAGTCCATTAGAGAAAGGTTTTATTTTTGAGTTTGTCTTTGGCAAGACCAACAAGTATTGTCATATACAGTTCACACCTAAAACAAATATTTTAGGCGTGAACCAACCATCCAAACAAGCGAGTTTGTTTGGATGGTTAGTTCACACCTAAAATATTTAGGTGTGAACCAATATTTGACAGCAACAGTGACTGACTGTTGACACTAGTGTTGTCACGATACCAAAAATATGAATTTGATACGATACTTGCCTAAATATCTCGATACCGATACTGAAACAATACCACGGCAAAAAAATAAAACATCACGAAAAGTAATGCAAAATATAGATGACAAAACATGGAACTTCAAATTATTTGGTTTTTTATTAATTAAAAAAAATATATATATATTTTCAAACATATTTTCACAACATGTCTCTCGTTCTGTCACCATGAAAGCTGCAGCGCGTAACGCGTATGACAGAAAAACAGTTGGCACGGCCACTGGGCCTATCGGTACTAATGAAAAGGGAGTTTAGTAATACCCTGACACAAGCTTTATATTCATATTATAAATGCATGTTAATGTAGATAATCTGGTTGATAGCTGAGTAATTATACTGGAGACTCAAAGCAGGTGAACCGAACCTGCTTTGACGAGGAGACGTCAAATATGCATGTAATATATTATGCATGTATACTATACATACATACTAAAGTCGGGAAACACACTTGAAGACTTTAACAATCCGACCAGACTGTAAGAAGAAGAGAAACCAAGGACAGAACCTGCTTGGAATGTAAGCAATGAAGAAGCAACAAGGGCAGACCCAGAGGAGCAAGGGTTGGGCAGAGTAACGGTTGGGCAGAGCAAAGGTTGGGCAAGAGCAAAGGTTGGGCAGAGCAAGGGTTGGGCAGAGCAACGGTTGGGCAGAGCAAAGGTTGGGCAGAGCAAGGGTTGGGCAGAGCAAAGGTTGGGCAGAGCAAGGGTTGGGCAGAGCAAGGGTTGGGCAGCATGGTGACACTTACTGTAAAAAATGAGTGGACTAATGCCTCCAAAATCCGTTCCACAAGACTCGGCCATCTGTGGCTTGACCTGTATCTTGTACTCGCAGTCTTTATTGAAGGGCACCAACACGCTTTTAGCGCCGATATCAGACCTTTCATCCTTCTGGAAGGAAACCAACAAATACAACATTATAATAATTGGCATGACTGATGGAACACTTTTGCCAAAGCATTTGACAAACATAACAAAACAACAACAATTAATTACAAATACATTATTGAAAATCTAGAATTAACAACATTAACGTATCAATATGAGGTAAATGTTGATTGCACAGTGTGATGGCTACAGAATAACGACACCATCTGCGTTTAGATGGGTTCCCTTAGCTTCACTATAAGCCTCGCTTTCACTATGCAGCTCTGTCTGCCACCGGATACGATCTCCCGGGAAAAATGAAGGCTCACTTTACGGCACAAAGGTGCAACCAAACCAGGAGGAACAGCGCTTTTGTTTACCCGGTAGCTATCGGTAGCTATCACCATTAGCTATCCCCAGTAGTGGAAATGGCGGACGGTGGAGCAACTGAAGTAAAGCCAATCTGATGACACTACTTATATCTGTGTATGCTACGTTTTTGCATTGAATAAACAACCTGAATAAACTTCATGTCGCGACTCGCCAGGTGTCCAGGCTATCAACACAGTTTGCTTTTCTCAACACATACTAAATAATTTTTATCTGCTTTCATGTCTCCATTATAGACTAAATGAATAAATAAACTCACGGTTTTCCTCCTAATGTTTTCTTCTACTCCCCCTCCACCCCGACGCCAACCCCTGCTGCCGATACTTTGTTTGTACGAAGCGCTACTCAAACTGTGGTATTACTATGCAACGCACATCATTACAATAGCTTTTGCCTGTTCCCAAATTCAATATAAAATGATGCCGATTTCACTTTAGCTCTTCAGTGAACATGCTTCTTTCTGTCTTATTTCCAAAGTGTTGATCGTTTCTTTAGTGTATTGCGTTGTTTGTGGTTGCTAGGCTCCGAGGAGACGTAAAGCGATCCGGTTTGACTTTACAACAGCGGCGCAAAAATAATACCACTTTGAAACGCTAGGGTGGGAAAAGTTCAAAAGTTGTCTATAGCCCCTTTAACAATTAATCCACTCTGAAAACCTAATTGCATCTCTTATGGCATGAATCAAATCAATGTATTTAGCAGCCAGTGTAACCGTATCTGTCCTTCTTGCGACACAGATATGGCCGTTTCCGAGAGCAGGCTGTGTCCATTCTGTCCTGGGGACAGAATGGACACAGCCTGGCTTCTCTGGGTAGCCAGGGCCCCGTGACGGCCTCGCTCTATGGCTATGGCCGTGTCCACTGAGCCTGTACATTGTCGGGGATTTCCTCGGTTTTCTATCGGCCACAGCGGACAGATATTCTGCCACTGTGTAGTCTCCGTTCAGGGTCAGATAGAATTTGAATTAATGTTTGATGTCATTTTCTTTTTGTTTTGTAATAATTTGGCTGGGCTGAATTGTCTGAGGGCTGTCCTGACACCCCGATGGTGTTGGGCAGAGCTTCAGAATCAGCCGGCAGAGTGGACTCAACAGGGCTTCAAAGGCCACAATATGACACCCCCTAACCAGTGGCGGCTGGCCAATAGAGCGGCTGGCCCCCCGGTTGAAAGTGTTTTTAAAAATGTTCTTTTAACAAAAAAATGTTTTTAAAATAAACAATAATTACTTATTTTAAGTATGGGTGTGATAAAATGCACAATAACATGTAATATATGAAATATAAATCATTATGTTTGTAGTAAAGTTTCCTGTTCATCCCCTCTGGTGTTGCGCCCTTCCGTTCTGGGGCGCTGGAAAAAGCGCCCACGGAGTGCAGCAGCGCAGCCAATTGCAGACCCGTTGCTGCCTCAAGATTGCGCATAGCAACCTAAATTTAGCCAATCAGCGTCCTCGAATCTGATGCCTCTGGGGCGGTGAATTTAGCGCCCCAAGCCAGTGACGTAGAAGCGTAGAACATTTTGTTGTTGTTTTTGTATGGTTGTTTGTTTTGAGTGTAGAGTCTGGTGTGGAGGATTTATATCCTGTATCAGAAACGTTCATTAAAATTAATTCATTAAAATGTTGAATGCGCCCCAAGCGGAGTCAGACAACACAACCACGGACACTGGTCAGTGACGGATGTGAATTCAATACGATCTCTTCACCAGCTTCCATTTGAGAGAACTTTGGTAGAAAAAAAAGAGCTTGGCCCTGATCGGCCCGACATACATATTGCACAAAAGGCTCATGGTAAGGGTCAACTTTTTAATATTAAATTAATTAATATAAATAATAAATAAATACAAATAAAATACATATAAATAAATCAATATGAAATAATGACTGACTTTTCCACTGGTATCCTGCAGTTTGTGTTACATTGTATTGGGATGGTTTGTCAAATTGACTGAATAAGGCACAGCCCCACCTTGAATATTTTCCACCAGCCGCCACTGCCCCTAACCCTGAGCCCTCTAAAGGGGCCAAGGAAAAACTCTACCCGAAAGAATCAAGGAAGAACCCTTGAGAAGGAACGCAGAGGAGGAAATGCCTCCTTGCAGGGATGGTGAGGAACTCAGTGGAAAGGGTTTTTCCCGGCTGACTTACGGCCGCTCCGTTGCATGCGCTGTAGTTGATGAGGTAGTGCCACCCGTGTGGACAGAGCCTGGGATGCAGCCAGCTGATATTCAGTTGGTCGCCCTGCTCTGCGACAGTCACCTTGGGCGGGAAAGTTCTTACTATAGAAATGAAAAAACAAAAAAAACTGTGATGTAGAAAATGGGATGGGATAAAAAAAAATTCTTGTGCAATAATTAGAAACAAATATTGAACGTGAGTCAATATTACAGCCAGCAGAAGTAACCAAATAGCAAAGAAAAGAAAGCAATGTTGGGCTGTGGAACTTTAACACATTTGATTGCGGCGACGGCGTATCAACTAGACGACAAAGCGGTTAAACACATCAACTTGTCTTGTCATCAAAGTCAACATATGATATGGACATAGAAGCTGAGCACATTTCACTCACTGTGGTCCGTCGGTTTCTTCATATACGTCCAGTGTCTGGCCCTGCCGTCGACCACCCCCTTGAAGAGGATGCACACGTCTTGGTCTGGTTTGGCGCCCGCCAGGTGACACCCTTGCCTCAGCCCGCTGCTGTTGAAGACCTGGCATGCCGACAGATTTGCGGACCCGGAACACGCCCTGAAAGCAGAGAAAAACACAGCGTTTTGTATAGGCGACGTCTCCCTCGCCACGGACAACACTCTCCTCGTTTGGCCGGTTGACTGCCCACCCCACCTGCTCGCCACTTTCTGTCTGGGCTCATCCTAGTCCCGCCTATGTCTGTTATGTTCTGAGGTTCAGAGTCAACTTTATGAGTACAGCCCTTAATCGCAGTAACAGTCCCAAGCCCTCAAAAGAGCCAAGGAATAAGTAAACCAGGCAATGGAAAACACAAACGGGTCCACTTATTACATTCTGATTACGGGCATTACGCCAGCATTTGCATGAGTCATGACATCACTGCGCTGCTTACTTGTAGAGCACCTGCAGCCCTGAAGTCCCATTGGCTGGGATCCATGTCGCCTGCATGCCACAGAATTGCGTCTGTGTAGGTGGCTTGTCACAAGGTGGATAGGCGAAGAATTTGAAGTCGTTCACAAGTGGAACTGAAAAGTATATATATATATATATATATAAAAACATTCATAGAATTAATGTTCAGCATATACTGAAACTAAAAACACAATCATACAGAGACAAATGACGGTGAATAGTTTTGATCCAAAGTGATTTACAGTAAAAAAATAAATTAAAAAAAGCAGGTAGGTGGTAGGCATCTTGCTTCAGGATGCCTACAGGTAGAATGGGGTAACTGGGCTTCAAACCTGAAACCTTTTCGGCAGGGAGTCAAACACTCTAACCACTACACCATCCTTCCCCCATTTCTTATTCATTACTCGAGTTTTAGCACTTAGCAGTTCGGGCTGAAAGCTGCTTTTCAGTAGCCTGGCAAGCCAGACCCACATCAGAAATATGTAGGGTCTGGCACTGCTCCATTGGCAGTGTGGGCGGGATAAACGGTTGTCTTTCAAGTTCCCTCTGCACGCATTAGGAGCCAGAGCGACGGCTCTGACTACGTAATTAATCAAAACTCTGAATACATATTTATTTTCGATGAAAGACTTCAGTGCCGTTCTTTGTTCTTTTCTCAAAGAAAATGTTAACTTCAAGTCTTGAAGAGTCGCGGCCAAAGCCGAGTGGAAAGACAGCTGTTCGCCAGCAGCAGCAGCCATTGTTTCCCTCTAACACGGAACCGTCGAAACTCTGTCGTCATGGTAGCCCGGCTTCCGACTCCGCCCCTCACGATGTGATTGGCCTGACAGATTTTCTGTTTCCAGCAGCGCAAAACGACGACAAAATGGCTAGACCCCCCTGACTGCAAATTAAATTTGCTGCCGCTAGGGGCGTCTAGATTTCTAGGCTAGCTTTTCAGCTCTTCAAGTGACACGTACATGCGTGTAACACCTCTAGCGCTCCCCCCCCACCCCCCACCACTCTGGCCAAAAAGCTCACCCTGGTGCGGGATGAATATGGGGACTTCTTCGCTGTCTTCATAGTGTTTGCAAGGGCCGTCCTGGTCTGTCGTGGTCTTCAGGGTGTACGTCACATCCGACTCAGAACTCAACACCAATAAGACTTTGTGAAAGTTGTTGTTGTGCACCTAGGAAAAGGAATACAAAGGCGATTGCGCGTGAGTGCACAAGGCAATACAATCCATAGGCTACCAAATATATAGACCTATAGACACACACACACACAGTACACCATGCAATTGCACGCGTTTAACCATCAATCATCTTATCCTGCGCTTTTAAATCTTTAAGTCGAGATTTACACCAGGATCACTCCATTGCACTACGATGGAGGCCTCGCCCACCACATCCCTTTTCAACATGTAGGAATACTGGAATACCGAATATTGCAAATCGGCTGCACCGGAGACCACTTTAGTCACATGGAGCTGGTAGAAGAGCGGGCAGCTAACGTTGGAAGGGTCCGGCTGCCAGGTTACATTGATGCGAAAGGGGGGATCGACCCACACGTAGGACACGTTGCGTGGCGGAGGGAAACGTTCTGAAAAAAAGACAAACACATCACCTTAGAAATATATCCAAGACAAAGGATTATGTGCATTTGGAAATGTTTTAGAGTGGGGGGGGGACACATTAAGAGGAGGTGGTCTGGGGGTGGTCCCCCAGGACATTGAGAGTCAAACACTTAATTTCCTGCATGCTAGTGAATTTTTCTGCACCAATTTGTGCCTTTTCTGCAACAATTGATGGTGGCGTTCTGTACTGCTTCCAAATATTATTCTCCTGTAGATCAACGTTTCTCATTTAATGTTATCCCTGCTGAGTTAACACACATTATACCATGGCCAGAGTGAATACTCGATTCTGATTGGCTGGAGAGGTGTGCATTATTTTCAGAGTAACAAGGTAATGTTGCCAGGTCGTTATCTAAGATCATCTCTATTTACTGGAGTAATAAGGTAACGTTGCCATGTCGTTACTAAGGTCGTTTCTATTTACTGGAGTAATAAGGTAACGTTGCCATGTTGTTACTAAGATCGTCTCTATTTACTGGAGTAATAAGGTAACGTTGCCATGTCGTTACTAAGGTCGTTTCTATTTACTGGAGTAATAAGGTAACGTTGCCATGTCGTTACTAAGGTCGTTTCTATTTACTGGAGTAATAAGGTAACGTTGCCAGGTCGTTATCTAAGATCATCTCTATTTACTGGAGTAATAAGGTAACGTTGCCATGTCGTTACTAAGGTCGTTTCTATTTACTGGAGTAATAAGGTAACGTTGCCATGTCGTTACTAAGGTCGTTTCTATTTACTGGAGTAATAAGGTAACGTTGCCATGTCGTTACTAAGGTCGTTTCTATTTACTGGAGTAATAAGGTAACGTTGCCATGTCGTTACTAAGGTCGTCTCTATTATCCATCTACCCAATCAGAATGGAGTATTCTCCCGGGCCACGGTATACTCCACTAAACTAATATATTAACATAATACATGTAAGGGTCTGTCTCTGGTCTGGTACTGTAACGTCAGTAAAGGTGTAACTCCTAGTCAGTAACGGTTTAACTCCTAGTCAGTAAAGGTGTAACTCCTAGTCAGTAAAGGTTGAACTCCTAGTCAGTAAAGATGTAACTCCTAGTCAGTGAAGGTGTAACTCCTAGTCAGTGAAAGTGTAACTCCTAGTCAGTAAAGATGTAACTCCTAGTCAGTAAAGATGTAACTCCTAGTCAGTAAAGGTTGAACTCCCAGAGACGCGGCTCAGCGCTGCCCTGCCCCGTGAGTCAGTCCGTCGTGCCCCAGTCAGCGTGTTTGGCACCAGCCCACCACTATCGGGAAGCCGCTGGTGCGCAGTTTCCCGGAGTCTCCATCGGGATTTCGAAGAGAAACCAATTCAGTTTTCCAAATTAATGTTTTAAGGAAAAACGCATTCCCCCCATAATCACCTGCAGCGCATCGCCGTGCCACCGTCAACGAAACGTACACCACCAGCAAGTAATCCAACCGTGTGAACATCATCTTCCACTGGGACCCCCACAGGACTGGGTCCTACTCCCAGGACGAGGTCTCGGCGGAGAACAAGCTGCGTGTCGGACGGACTGGACCCAGACGGACTGGACCCCACATGTTTATACAGAGTAGCAGGCACACGCACACATCTGGTCCACACACTGACTGGTCCTGTTCTGACTCAGACCACCCTGGCTCGGACCGTCCCGTCCTGACTCAGACCGTCCTGTCCAGACCCGGTCCGTCTTGGCTCGGACCGTCCCGTCCAGACTCACGCCGTCTTGTCTCGTCCTGTCCAGACCCGGACCGTCTTGTCTCGTGCTGTCCAGACCCGGACCGTCTTGTCTCGTGCTGTCCAGACCCGGACCGTCTTGTCTCGTGCTGTCCAGAACCGGACCGTCTTGTCTCGTGCTGTCCAGACCCGGACCGTCTTGGCGGGTCCTGTCTAGACCCGGACCGTCCTGACTCAGAAGGTCTTGGCTCGTCCTGTCCTGACCCGGACTCCCCTGTTGACTATAGCTGCTCCGCGCCCGGAGGAGTGTTTGAAGCAGAAATGACGCGCAGGGATGTGAGGGTGGAGTCAGTGTTCCCTTGTTTATGATGTTGTTAGCTCAACACTTTCAAGCTTTGTTTTGAGGACACTCCCCAAGTCGCTTTCCAAACATTTTAAAATATGTAGTACATAACATTTTTCTTTTTTTTTATAACGTGATAATTGTAAGGTCACGTGACGTCTGATTCAGGCTGTTCATCCAGTGGCTAAGCCACGCCCACTGGACGCGTTACGCCTGGACCTTAGAAAGGGAATAAGAAATGTCTGCATCTCTATGAAATGTTCCTGGCAGGGTTCGTCTAATTAAACATTTTACACATCAAGAAATATCCAATTTGTTAAAAAAAAAAAAAAGTCAACTTTTTTACAAGTTCACCACTTTTGTTTTACAAATGCACAAACATTTGTGTCAGTACAAAACCGTTTCAAAAGTGCAAACGAAACGGCATTAAAATGAACCCATAGAAACAGACTAATAGCAGAGGAGCATCCATACATATGAAAACACAGAGTCGCTCACACACCGTCAGTAAAGTGACTCCTGCTGCTTTTAGCTCCCTCACACTTTACTGTACCAATGTTGACTGGGGGTACACCGTCTTGTACCCATGACATCTTTTCAACAAATGACACACGTCTTGATTTGGAAAATTATATTTTAATTAGACAAACCCTGCCAGGAACATTTCATGGAGATTCAGATTGAAATTGAAACTTCAATCAAGAATCTTAAAATGAGAAACACAACAGACACAAGGAGAGCCAAACAATGTTTTTTTCCAATCATTTCAAAACATTGTAGGCCTACAGCAAATGTCTTTACAATATGTATATTTGACAAGCAGCTGCACCCGGCATACACTGCAATCCGAATGCAAAATTGACAAGTGCATCCAAGCTCAGGAGAAAGTTACAAATATAAATACATAGATACATTCATACACAGAATTCAATTTACATGATGGCAATACATTGTGTACAATTGATTACTATTTATTGATTTGCATGTTTCAGTGTAGCACTTGTGAAATACTGAGTGTGATTCGGTTCCTATATTTACACTTGCCCGGCGTTCAGGAGGCAGTGGAAAGGCACAGAGTAATTGTAACGCCAACTGACAGGAAGTTTACACAGCAGTTTGGGCTGGAGTACGTAGCAGCACCTCAGCTCCATTCTAAAGATAGCTGATCTGCCTGAATCCTTACCCGCGGCATCTGTACTGTTTTATTGTCAAACTGACGTATTGCTATGCCTCTTTCTTCATTAACTAAAATGTGTTGAAATTTGTACACAAGGCTAGTCAATATTTAAATAACCCGTTTGTATTTCTTCCCTCTGGAGTTGACACACTCATGTCCTAAGAGACAGGAGTACGTTTTTTAGTCACATCGTCTAAAAATGGAGGGCGGCCTGACTCATACAGCAACAGATTTCCGCCGCAGGTTTCCCTTTTCTGCTTCTCACCGCGGAGCCCACCATGTAGAGCGACCGGGACGGACCGTCGCGCCGCTACGCTTAGCATCTTAGCTCACCCAGGCCTCGGTCTTCAGATTGATACGGTCAATACTGTGCCGATCTCAATGTTACCACAATGTGGCCAGCTGTTGTCCCTTCAACTAAAAAACACCGTAGGTCCGTCGAAGGCGGCGGCGGCGGCGGAGGCAGATGCGCTGCCCCCCAGGGAAGCGCGTTGGCCTTCGGTGTACGATCCTGCGGTAGTCGCATTCCCGCCAGGTGGTGGACTCTCCAGTCACAGGGGAAAAAGTTGAGTCTGTGAGTCTGAGGATTTTTTGGGTCCTTCTCATCCTGGCAACATTCGGTGACCCGAGTACAGAGAGAGAAGGGGGGGGGGGGGGGGTGCAAAAGGAAATGGGGTGGGAAGAGGAGAGGGAGTTGAAGGAGTGTGTGGGTTCGGTGGCGGTTAGTCCAGCTCCGTGCTGGCGGTCCCACTGATGGCGCTGAACACGTGAAGAGAGTTCTGGAGCAGCGAGCGCATATCCTCTGGGTAGATCTGGGGGTGTTGGGAGGAGGGGTGAGGAGATATCATGGGTGAGGAGGGTGGAAGAGGGGTGAGGAGGGTGGAGCGGGGGGAAAGTTGGAGGGGTGAGAAGGGTGGAGGGGTGAGGAGGGTGGAGGGGTGAGGAGGGTGGCGGGGTGAGGAGAGAGGAGGGGTGAGGAGGGAGGAGTGGTGAGGAAGGTGGAGGAGGTGGGAGAAGGGTGGAGGGGTGAGGAGGGTGAGGAAGGTGGAGGGGTGAGGAGGGTGGAGGAAGGAGGATGGTGGCGGTGGGCAGAGGGGTGAGGAGTGAGGAGGGTGAAAATGACACATTAGCGTACAGGAGAGCAAGGCATCATGGGAACATTGCACACAGAAAGTTTAGTCTAGTTAATAAATACCACACATATCAGTAAACAATTGTCCAGTGCTTGAAATGAAAAAGATGGGAAAGACTTTTGTTGTTGTAATGCTTGCATCATACAGTCATGGTCCATATAAACTAAAGCTGAACAGATGGGATGTTTTGTGAAACTGTTATAGGACATCGTGACCCTGTAGAGACCTGGCATTGAATTAGACTAAAGGCGGTCCCATTCTCTATCTGAACTACAGACATGTAGCGTCGTGTCAGCAAAGCGGACACGCTTTGCTGACACGACGCAATGTACGCCAGACCTCGGCCAACATCTACAAGTCGGCCTCTCTGACGCAATCTGGATAGACCTGGTCTGAACAGGGTCTGCCACACGTTACACTTCATTTTACTGCATGACTTTACCTGGGCATCCTTAAAGCTTAAGGGCCAGCAGCACAGAACAGAGAGAGAGAGAGGACAGGGGTTAGAATCCAACCGGTTCGCTCATGAGGACTGAAAAAACGTCACGGAAGAGGAACAGAGGGAAAATAAATGGAAAACACAGAGGAAAGCAGAGAACTTACCAGAAACGCTGTTCAATGACGTTGGACAGAAGCCATGAGGAAGTGTGTGTGTGTGTGTCACTGGCTATAATTGGATCATGTTGCTTGTTAATGGTATGTGCACAATAATCTGTCAATATCCTAATTTACCAGACTTGTTTACTTCATGGAACTGAATCAGATTTCCTGTAGCAGCTAGAAGATTGTTTTCTGCATCTTTCTATCGGAGGTATCAGGGCAAAGAAAAAAGACCAAACTTCTCCCCCCAAAACAATCAGTTTCTACGTGTATAGATTATTGTCAGCATTTTTTGATGCATTTCGTAACAGCAATATTCTCCTCTTTAAGATCTACCACTCAGCCGCATATATAAGCAGTGTGTGTGTGTGTGTGTGTGTGTTCCCTGAGCTCACCTCTTCGTGGATGATGTCAGAAAGCTCCTTCACCATGTCCTTGAAGTTTCCCTTCAGGCCCTCGTGGTACTCAAACTGGTCCTCCTTGATCAGACGCTCGTTCATGTCCAGCGCCACGCTGCACGCCTCCACGAAACGCCTTCACACACACACACACACACACACACACACACACACACACACACGCACATACATGTACACAGACACAAAGACGGGGATGAGGGTGAGAGTACAGCGAAGGTGGAGGAGTGAGGAAGGTGGAGGGGTGAGGAGGGAGGAGGGGTGAGGAGGATGAGGAGTGAGAAGGGGTAAGGAGTGAGGAGGGGTGAGAAAAGTGGAGAGTTGAGGAGGGAGGAGGGGTGAGTAGAGTGGAGGTAGGGCTAGGGGGGGGGGGGCTGGATAAAATGCAGTCCCCGTTTTGTCCCTGTTAAATAAACATACGAAGAATAACAGAACATCTCTGGCCTGTTTGATTGTTTTTGTTGACGTTGTTGAGGTGCCAAGAAGTGCCATGCCAAGAAGGCGAGCGCGTTCACCACGTTCTTCATTGAGAAAATATATTTTCTCAATGATATATATTTAATATAATATATTTGCAGCCTATATTAACGTAGACAGCACGCGAGTGCACGAGTGTTGCACTTGCAGGGAGAAGTATTGAAGTATATTTATGCATGTCTAGGCTATGGGAAAGATCATTTTGGCAACAACATTATGAAAAAGTATACATTTTAGAAAAACATGGCGATTATGACAGATTGTTTGAGTGTGTCGATGACCGTCGATGACCATCAATCGCACGATTATGAAATAACCGGCCCAGCCCTAAGTGGAGGGGTGTGAGGAGTGAGGAGGGGTGAAAAGTGAGGAGGGGTAAGAAGGTTGGAGAGGTGAGGAGGGAGTACCTGAATATCTCCTTGAGCTCCTTGGCCTTCTTGCTGGCTGACTGGTTGGTTTTGCTGTCATCCAGGAAGGCCCTGGCGTAGGCCATGGGGCCGGCGTTCACCTGCAACCAGCCACAGAGAGCCTCATGAATCACCTGGATATGTACACCATAGGCTGAGAGAGGCTCATGAGTTGTAGCGTGTCCCAGTCTACCGCAAACACAATATCCAATCCATTACTTCCTTTGAGCAGTGTAAGCCAGGTAACAGTCGCGAGAACAATAAGAGAACAGCTTGGAACGAGGTGAGGTACACCTCACAGGGCACACCCCTCAGTCCATCGTCTTCCTGTCAGTTTCCTGTCCTTGTGTAACACAAAATGAATTCTTCTTCCTTATTCCTTCCTTCTCTGCCCCCCCGTCACATGTATCTGATATAGATTTACTCACAAACACAAACCTGTTCATACTCGTACTAAAACAGACCGTTGTTTCCGTGGGTGCCGTGACGAATTTGTCTCAATGGAAACCTGTCTTACAAAACACAGACAGTGTGTTGGGCCTGTGTGCATCGCTTAGTTACAGCCCATTGTGTGAACTTACCCCATTAATGTAGCCCAACCCAGGCCACTCAACTGCAGTCATCCTCTTTTCATGAACACAGCCTTCGCAGGGCTTCACGAGCCCTCAGCCAGGGTGTTCGAGTCCCAGCCGAAAGGTTTTGGGTTCGATCCCCAATGTCCACAGCCTAACCTGTAGGCATCCTTGACACCAAGATGCCCCCTAACCCCCTACCCACTGGCGTAACTATCGACGCCGGGGGGGGCCCATGAAGACGCCGGGGGGGGCCTACCCCGTCAACAACCGCGCAGCACCCCCCCGCCCCCCCGTCAACATTCGCGCAGCACCCCCCCCCGTCAACAATCGCGCAGCACCCCCCCCCCCCCTGTCAACAATGGCGGGGGGCCCTAAAATATTATTTGCACCGGGGCCCATCATCACGTTGTTACGCCAGTGCCCCTACCTGCTCCTTAATGACATGCAACTGAAATTCACTGCAAGGCAATTGTGTAAGGTATTGTAATAGTACAAATAGAAAGATGGATGGAGAGATAGATGGGGATCGAACCCAGTACATTTCGTCTGGGAGTGCCCCAATCACCCCACTCTATATAACCAGCCTTTTGTTGTTCAACAAAACAACAAAACCAACAGCGCCCACCTGCTCAATTACAAAAACATAAAAACAAAACTGAAAAAAGAGTCTGCTCCCTCATTGGTCGATAACGATTGTCCCAGCATTGTGATTGGTGGGTGTCGGTGGTCGGTCACCTGCACGGAGACACAGCCCTGCAGTTTGAGCTGCAGCTGGATCATGTCCACCTCGATGCTGGAGCACAGCTTGGTGAGCTCGGCCGTGCGCGCCCGCATCTCGTCGATGGCCACGTCCACTGGCTTCAGCTCAACCTGCCGCTCACCCACCACCTCCACCCGCTTCTTCACATAGGGGAAGGTGTGGGAGGCTGGAGGAAGGGAGGAAGGGGGGGGGGGGAGAGAGAGAGAGAGAGAGGGAGAAAGAGAGAATGAAGAAAAATGAAAGGAATGAAGAAAAACAGGAAGAAGAAGGAACAAAGATAGACGGAGTGTGAGAGTGTGAGGCAAACAGGCACAACAGGTTCAGGAGTAAAAATACAATAAGATTAGATGGACTTTATTAATGTGGGAGGTTTAAGCTTGATGTAAGAAAAGAACTTCAGATTGTACCTCTAGCTGAGCAGCAAAACAGCGAATTCACTAATCTAAATTCACACAAACCTTTACTTTATTTCGATTTCCTGTGATGTGATTTATTATTAGCAACAATTTTCAAGTTGTTGTAATTGAAAAATAAACGCTAAAAATACATACAAAATGAAGTGAAAAACTAGCGTGTGTTCGCCAAATGCGTACTTGTAAGGACGGTCCTCCTCTTGCACTGCTCCTCCACACCACCGTGCGTCTTGCCCGTCAGCGTGTACGGCGTCTCGAACACGAAGCGGTTGATGTTGTGGCACTTCTCGAAGTCCGTCTTCTTCTCCGGCGCCTCCTTCTCCTCGAAGTAGGGCTTGACGAAGGTCACCTGGATGTACGCAAACTTCAGGTCCAGATCCTTGGGATTGACCTGGATGCCAAAAAATCGGAAGTGAAAAAAAACAAAGTGTTTTGTGAGGAACGCCGAAAAAATTGATATCCTATCCTTACACTGAAACAGTCAGGTTCATTTTAAATAGATCTTTGAATTCAATGAATGAATAACACTAATCATTGTGTAAAATTCCCACAATGAATTTCACGACAATAAATCGTTCCAGATGTAGGAAGTAAGAATCAAAGCTGCCAACCAAACACTACAGATCAGAGGCCCATTAAAATCCTATTTTCTCAATGAATAAACAACATGATGGAAACAAGCACTGCCAAGAAAGACCTTCAGCCAAAGCTCTAGTTTGTAAAGTGTGATTTTGCGACCCACAAGGCGAGCCACACCGGTACCTTGTTGGAGTCCTGGATGATCCGGACGTTCTCCGCACCAAACTTGTCTCCATAAAGGGCGAGGAGGCGCTGGGAGATCTCCGACAGGCCCGTGAGCTTGGGCTCCTTGTAGATGTACTCCTTACTGTCCTCTTCCTCAAAGAAACCCTGCACAGAGGGGTATGGAGGAGAGGAAGAGGAAGAGGAGGAAGAGGAAGTGAGGAAGATGGAGGAGAGGAGGAGAGGAGAGGAGGAGAGGAAGATGGAGGAGAGGAAGATGGAGGAGAGGAGGAGAGGAGAGGTGGAGAGGAAGAGGAGGAGAGGAAGATGGAGGAGAGGAAGAGGAGGAAGAGGAGGTGAGGAAGATGGAGGAGAGAAATAGGTGGACAGGAAGAGGAGGAGTAAGAGGGAAGGCGGAGAGGAGAGGAAGAGAAGAGTAAGAGGAGAGGAGAGGAGGAAGATAAAGGAGAGGAAGAGGGAGGTGAGGAAGGTGAGGAAAGGAAGACAGAGGAAGAGGAAGAGGAGGAGATGAGGAAGAAGAGAGGAGGATGGAGGAGAGGAAGATGGTGGAGAGGAAGAGGAGGAGAGAAAGAAGTAGGAGAGGAACGGGAGAAGGAAGAGGAGAGGAGAGGAAGAGGAGGAAAGGAAGATGGAGGAGAGGAAGAGGAGGAGAGGAAGAAGTAGGAGAGGAAGATGGAAGAGAGGAAGAGGAGAGGAAGAAGTAGGAGAGGAAGATGGAAGAGAGGAAGAGGAAGATGGAGGAGATGAAGAGGAAGATGGAGGAGAGGAAGGTGAGGAGGAAGATGGAAGAGAGGAAGAGCGGAAGAGGAAGAGGAGGGGAGGAAGGTGAGGAGAAGGAGAATGATTGAATGTAGTATT
The DNA here is from genome assembly GCA_030340625.1 of Merluccius polli. NCBI lineage: Eukaryota > Metazoa > Chordata > Actinopteri > Gadiformes > Merlucciidae > Merluccius > Merluccius polli. Next base: position 69,685 of record JAOPHQ010003747.1, read on the forward strand.
GAATGATCCGTTCCCTCTTTCTCCCCACTGTCTCCCCACATTATCCACACTTGGTTAATGTAGGATGTTGAAGTCCGTGCATGCCAGTGGAAGTACCAAACCGACATTTGGCCCTCATCAAACGACCTTTGACCCTCACCAAACAACCCTCGACCCCTCACCTGTCCGTAGAAGGCCACCCTGAAGTAGGTGCCCAGCAGCCTGCGACCGGACTGCATAACCTCCATGATCTTGTTGTAGGCCCTGGTGAGCGTATCGTATAGACGACTGAGTTTCTGCAGAGACAAAGAGAGAGAGACACAGACAGACAGACAGAGAGAGAGAGAGAGAGAGAGAGAGAGGCATGGCAGTTTGTGTTTACACTGTTCTGTACTTTCAGGAAGCTAAACATTTAGCTTGTTAGATAGGAAACAGAGACAATGCGACAGAGAGAGAGGCATGCAGGGGCGGACTGGTCATCGGCCCACCGGGCAAATTCCCGGTGGGCCAATGCGCATTTGGGCATCCCCCCCCGTCAACAATCGCGCAGCCCGCCCCCCCCCACCCCCCCATCAACAATCACGCAGCACCCCCCCCCCCCCCCCCCCCCGTCAACAATCGCGCAGCACCCCCCCCCCCCCCCCCCGTTAACAATCGCGCAACCCCAAGGCCAGTCCAGGACAAAAATGCCCGGGGGCCGATTTCTGTTCCCAGTCCGCCCCTGGAGGCATGGCATGCTAAACGACAGCAAAGGCCTACAAAGTAACCCTTGAAAGGCAGTGTAATTAAAAAAAGTACAGTATTTATGTTCTCACGCACAACATGCTCTGCCTTCATGCACCACATAGGCTTCTCATGATTTGCCTGCGCTTATGTCATGGCCCAACAACAATGCATGAATGCTAGTACACTCATTATTTCCCTAAGTAAGGCTATCTGTTGTTGGTTAGGATTGACCCTGGGAAGACTGCCTCCCTTCTCCTGGGATAGTTCTGAATTGTATATTTTCTTTATGCAAACTCTGTTCGGGGCTCTCACTCTCTGATAGGCATTAGATGCACGTCGGTGGACCCATCAGCTGATGCTTTCCTTTGATTATTTTCTCTTCTTACTTTCTTTTATTACTTCACTATTAAGAATAAAACCTAATCATTTCACTGTTAAGTCAAACCATCTGATCATTGAAAGTTCAAGATTTTCCACCACAGCAGCATTGTTGGCGGCTTTTATGTCACGGTCTGCGTCAACAACGCTGCCAGCTGAGCGTTTCACTGTCCCGACGTTGATTCACCCCCTACCGTTGAACCCCGTCTACCAGTGCATAATGGAACATCCCAATGGCTTGCCCACCCCCCCCCCCCTATCTGTGTTTACTGTGACAGAGGAGGATACAGGGGGGAGAGACTGGGGTCCGGGGGGGAATGCGCGGATCTTAGCCCGCATTCTCACGATGCAGCCAGCCAGCTGCCAAAGACTAAACATGCCGTGCGTAAGTTCCTGTGTGTGGGCGTGTGTATCTGTGTACGTCAAGAGTGTACCGTTTGTGTACCATCAGATTGAGCTCAATGCTGGAACAACTTCCCACAGCGGTGTTTACGGTGAACAGCATTCCCTCAAGAAGATCCCACAGTATATTTTGTGAATTTGTGAACATTTGCAAGTGTGTGCACTGTGTGTGTGTGTGTGTGCACTGTGTGTGTGTGTGTGTGTGTGTGCACTGTGTGTGTGCGTGCGTGTGTGTGCACTTGCGTGTGTGTGTGTGTGTGCACTCGTGTGTGCGTGTGTGTATGCTTGTATGCATGTGTGCGTGCACGGTACCATGAACTCGTGGCGCTTCTCGTAGACGGGCACAATGAGCTTGGCTACGTGCGTAATGAGCTCGTAGCGCTCGGCCTTCCACAGCGCCTCCACGCACGCCTCCAAGTGCTCCACCAGGACCTCCTGGGGGGGACACACACACCAACACCCTTCTTAATAAACATTATTAGAAAGCAGTACCCCCTCTTATGTATATGTATATGTATATATATATATATATATATATATATATATATATATATATATATATATATATATATATATATATATATATATATATATATATTAGGGCCGGGACTCGATTAAAAAAATTAATCGAATTAATTAGAGGCTTTGTAATTAATTAATCGAAATTAATCGCATTTTAATCGCATATAAATATTTGACCTGAGAACAGTGAGAAGTAATTTTTTTCACATGGATTCTTAGTATACCATTGAATAATGACTGAATACATAAGCTTAAGCAACAAAAATATTGTTTATTTTTGTTCAAGTACAACAGACCAGTGCAATTTTTGCCATTAAGTGTAGCAATAGCATATTTAGAAATATAGTACATTTCAGAAATTCAGGTAGCCTATAGGTAGGTAGACCTTCTGTAAACTATAATACTTTGTTTTTTTAAGTAAAACACAATACTTTCAAGTACATTCAGAACATTGGAAACCCTGACTATTAGAAAACATCTCTCTGTTGCTTCAGAGGCCATAACAGACTTTGTTGATTTACCAACAGCTGGTTTAAAAAAAATAAAATTAATTTCAGTCCAACTCTCTCAATAACCTTGGCCAAAACAATAAAGAGTTCAACATAAAGTGCCAGTTGCACCAACAACATAAAACATAGTTCAACATAAAGTGTACCATTTAAAATAAAATTTAAAAAAGTGCCTTTTTACTTAGTTACCCTCGTCCTCAAACCAGTCAACTGGTGGAGTGTGGGTTGGGTGTGGGTCCTTGTACTCCGAGTCGGGCTAACGTCCACGCTAGCTATCACACTAGCTGCTATATGTTTTTAGGGTGACCATTTATGAGATGCGCGATAGTAGCACACCCAGGACCTACGGCCGACGGGGGGGGGGGGGGGGGCGCGCGATAGTAGCACACCCAGGACCTACGGCCGACGGGGGGAGGGGGGGGGGGGGGGCGCGCGATAGTAGCACACCCAGGACCTACGACCGGCGGGGGGGTGCGCGCACGATCGTAACACACCACGGACCTATGACCGGCGGGCGGTGGGGGTGTCTCAAAAAGGAGGACAAATACGCATCCAGCTTGATGCTGCGCCGGACGCCGGACAGGGCTTTGAAAAACCGGACAGTCCGGCCTAAAGCCGGACGAATGGCCACCCTATACTTGAGGCTCGATGTGCTGCGGTGATATGCGAATTCCTTGTTGCATAGCTTGCACACAACCATGCTCTTATCGACACTTCCATCCGTTTTTTGTAACAAAATGTCCCATCCATGGGACCAACCAAAGCGGTCTCATCGGCTACTTTGTTCATGTTCACTGTGGTTTGTTGTTGTCTGAACTCATGAACGCTAGTTGGTGCTCCAGTATAATCGGTCCGCCTGAAACTCATCCAGTGAGAAACGTTCCGCGATGCAAAAATAAGTGCGATTAAAATGCGTCAAATTTTTTTTTAACACGTTAATTATTGTGTAATTAATTAATCTTAATTAACGCATTAAAGTCCCGGCCCTAATATATATATATATATATATATATATATATATATATATATATATATATATATATATATATATATATATGTGTGTAGTCATGGCTGCCGCTAGCGGTAACCCGGAGCTTGAGGACCCTCCCCTGTCGCTAAAATCTCCTGCGTGGGAACACTTTGGCTTCCTGCTGAAGTATTGCGACGGACAAAGAAACGTGGATAAAACGAGGGCAGTGTGCCGACACTGTTCAACAGAGATCGGGTACGTTTCTGGCAACTCAACGAACATGCTAACGCACCTGAAACGGCAACACCCAGTGGATCACCGCGATAAGAACAACAACCACATTAATGCAAACGCAGCTGACGTCGGCATCCAGGCTCCTCTCCCTAGCCATGCAGATCGGGCCAAAGCTGTAACAACTGCCATCAGAGTTTTTATAGTGGCGGATCTAAGACCCTATTCAGTTGTTGAAAACGCTGGTTTTAAACCCATGCTAAAGGTGATTGAGCCCCGGTATGAAGTACACTCTCGTCCGCACTTCACCCAGAAAATAATACGTCAGAATAAATTGTTGGTTTACAAGCAAAATATATTTGTTGTTTATTATTTATAAGCACGCAAATAAACAACAAGCAAATTTAGGTTTTGCATTTTGTTTCCATACTGTACCGAAAATGAACCGAACCGTGACTTCAAAACCGAGGTACTTAGATTCAACTTATTTACGGTGCCATTATGTTGTTCATAACCAATATTAGAACAACAAAAGGGACTTCTTCTTTTTTTTTGCCCCCTGAAGTACCCTTGGGGGTACGCATACCCCCATTTGAGAAACACTGGCGTAAGCACTACAAGGTCATACCATTACATTGACATGACAGACTATAGCCATTGTAGCCAAGGGGGAGCAGTGGCTGAGGTGGCCGAGGACTGACCTCTGTGTAGTACACGTCCTGCATGCCCGAGTCCTCCTTCATGGCCGCCTCCTCGTCGATGTTGAACGTCACCTTCTTGAACGGCGCCAGTCCGCTGGAAAAGAGCTCTGGGCAATCGAAGCACAAACAACAAAAAAGTAAAATACAAAAATAGAAAACTACAAAAACAACTTATGAGCCACAAGTGGACATTGGCCGACCCTCACTGGAACTCCTGTTTGCTTGTTGCAAACGGGACAAGCAAAATATCATCTTTATTTCAATATTTAAATATTTAAATATCAATACAAAATAAATACAAACATGTGAAGGGTATTCCTAGATCTCAAATGGGTGTGTGTCATGATGGGAATCACTTGAATCTCGGTCAGTGTAATGGTTGCACACTTCTCCTGTCACACCAAGTATGTCCAACCATTTGGCATGGTTGGCTTAAAACCACCCAATACATTTAGTAAGGGACTTACTAAGTGATTTTTATTTTTGACCTCCCATTCACTTGCATTGAGCAAGCTACACACCCCCTGAAAAAATGTACTTGGTGGTGGGTACGTGGATAAAGAATGAGTGAAATATTGCTTTTAATAGATTTCCCAATGGCCAAAAGAAAAAACAATATTTGGTAAAAAATGTATTCTTTATTTGATCATGTTTGGTGGAGGGAGAAATCCATCTAATTAAACTGTTATTAAGCAATTTCCTGCCGCTGACAAGACTAAAAACACAACTAGATGCACGTCAGTTGGCTAAACCCACAAGTGGAGGTAACCTGCCCTGGACAGGGTGTGGTGCAGACAACGCACGCAAATTCTAATCTGCTGATAAGACTACAAACACATCTTTCCATTTTCCTACACCTCGCCATTCTTTCACAAGGACATTAACACCACGCCCTTGTCTGTGGTGTGTGTGTGAGTGCTTGTGTGATACACGGACGTAATTTACGGGGGGGACACGGGGGACATGTCCCCCGCACTTTTTCAAAAGGCCGTTTTAGTCCCCCGCACTTTTTACCGTCCAAAAACAATGTTACGCTATAGTGAACAGAGACGGGTCAAGCACTAGGACCAAGCGGAAAACTGCCGCTCAAGCTGATAGTTCGCTAGCAGAGCCCTGGAAGACGTGTCTTAAAGAGACAGGCGTCATTTTAATAGGCTCATACAATATTAATATCTGAACTTGCACCTATTATTTCAAGAATCATGAAAGGCTTTCAGCAAATATTAAGGTGCTATTAATTACATATTAATAAGACAAATCTACCACATAATAAGTTAAACTACACAAAATGAGACAGGCCTATAGACAATTCTAGTATTGGCTGTATCAGATTGTGATGCCAGCTGAACTAACACACCTAATGAAACATAAAAATCAAATGTTTTACCCATTCAAAATATTAAATGACTTACTAATTAATTATCAGAATTAATCAGAATATGTGCTTCAACTAGCTCTCTCTATTTTGACCATACATGTGTTTGTATCCCTGTTAATATAGCCATAACACAACACTTGTACTTGTACTTTCAGTACTTGAGTAGTACATTTTAAAATACTTCTACTTGCAATACTTAAATACAAAACATTTTGAATACTTTAGTACTTCCACTTAAGTATGGTTTTTAAAGAACACTTCTACTTCTACTCAAGTCACTTTTTTGATATAGTACTTGTACTTCTACTCAAGTCTTGGTCTCCAGTACTTTATACATCTCTGTGTGTATTACACCAGAACATAATAGTAGTCAGTAATTGCAGACCATGCTCCAAGGAAAATCAATGAAAGAGGGAGATCATTTTGAATCTGAAAACATGGTAAAATGCACCAGAATGCGGGAAATTGCAACTACTTCTTTCAAATTTTTCTGGGGGAGGACCCCCAGACCCCCCGTTTAAATATGTCCCCCCCACTCTCAAAACGCTAATTACGCCCTTGGTGTGATATAATATAATATAATAATATACACTATATTATTCTCAAATGGGCCATTCTGCATAGCAAGTACTTTAACTTGTTGGTACTTTAAGTATATCGTGATGCTAATACTTTTGTACTTTCACTTAAGTAACATTTTCAATCCAGGACAGTATTTCCACATATGTGGTATTGCTACTTTTACTCAAGTAAAAGATCTGAGTACTTCTTCCACTGCTGGTGTGTGCGTGTGTTCCTAGATGTGCATGTTCTTGTGTGTGTGTGTGCATGTTTGTGTGTGTGTGTTTGTGTGTGTGTGTGTTCTTACTCTTCCTGTGTAGGTACTCTGCCACCAGTGCTGCTACGTGTACGTGACACATGGCCGCCTGCAGAAAAACAAAAATTAAATCAATCAATCAACAAAAACACTGTGGAGTGTGTGTTGTTGATAGCTGGTTTACAGCCACACCTGGCCTTAGTCAGACTGATCAGACTCTGGGGCTGGGTGAGGCTGCACAACTGTGGTGCAGCGCAATCATGGCACCACAACTTCTTGTTTCATGGCGAGACATGCAAATTTACCGGGATGCCACATCCAGGGCATTCCATGAAAACTCAAAAGCTTTGCAATTTAGCATCACAGCGGTCTTTAGATGTCACCGAATTTGAAGTCGCTCTGGTTCGTGCTTGGGCTCTAATAACATCTAGATTCAATCTAGTTGTATATAATGAGACTGCCATCTAATATTATATGAATAATGTGTGTCAGGTGGAGTCACATTCACCAACAAGCCCAAACGCCCGGTTCCCACCTGGTATTAACATTTGGAGGTGGTCTGGGCCGCATATATCCACATTCTCTTTGCAGTGTGAATGGAGATGTGATCCTGGCCATACGTACTCATTTGCTGGTCGATCAGGCATCTAACATCCTGGTCGATTTGTTTTGATTATCTCTTCTTCTTCTTCTTCTTCTTCTTCTTCTTCTTCTTCTTCTTCTTCTTCTTCTTCGTTGAATGAGTGCATTGCTGCCTCCCGCCACGCATTTTGTCACCACCAAATGGCGTATATTATTATATTATTGTCTTTTTCAAGTGGAAATGATGTACATGTTAATTTGCATAAAGTGAGGGAAGTGATATCTGATCTCAGAGACGTGCGTGGAGCCACGTTTTTATACCAAGTGTTAACTGACGGCCATAGTTTTGTTTGCACAATGATACTGTACGATAAATATGCCAAGACGCACACGTAACACTGTGTGTGTGAGTAGGTGGGTGGGGCACGACTCATGAGATAGGAGTCGATGGAGGATGACATTAGGGTAAATAGAATCATGACAGCCATCTCACGCACACTCACTGTTGTGTATTTTGGGCAGCGCATACACCCAAAGGAAGAACGAGAGAGACATACTTGTGTCAACAATCCATGTTCCCTTCGTAAAATCCATCCTATAAACTTTTAAATGGGCAGTGTAGTCTCGCACAGCCAGCCCTATCTCCACACTTTGCTTTAGCACTGTGGATCGTAAAATACTACTCTGTTGTAGTGTCTTTTTTGTTGATGTGCAGTGTACATCCTAAAACATCATTCATTGAAATCAGTGTAAATTCAAGCATATTTTCCACCCACATTCCTTCTTTGAACTCTGCGGTTTTAGTAATCACCCATGTTGTGGCTTGTTGGAGGAGATAGATTGTGTGCCACTCTCCGGGAAACAGGAGAGCTCCCAGGAATGTTTGTCACACAGAAGCCACTGTTGTCTACTTAATCTTCTGTGTAGTGGCATTTCATTTTTTTATATTAATTTCTACAGATAAATGTAAAAAGCTGTAAATTAAGACAAAATGTAAACATGAATAATCCTATCTATAACGATTCTGAGGTAATTGTATTAATTTTGAGATATTCCGACGCATGTGAACGGACTGGCGTCACATGCTCCTGGACATACGGCGCCGCTGCTGAAAACAATTCTAGGGGAAACACTGTAATGCTGAATGCAACCGTATCATTAACATTAATTGTGAACAGACACCAGCGAGGTGAGCAGACACCAGCCAAGTGGACAAACACCAGCCAGGTGAGCAAACACCAGCCAGGTAGACAAACACCAGCCAGGTAGACAAACACCGGCCAAGTGAGCAGACACCAGCCAGGTAGAAAAACACCAGCCAAGTGGAGAAACACCAGCCAGGTGAGCAGACACCAGACAGGTAGAAAAACACCAGGCAGGTGAGCAGACACCAGCCAGGTGAGCAGACACCAGCCAAGTGGACAAACACCAGCCAGGTGAGCAGACATCAGACAGGTAGAAAAACACCAGCCAGGTGAGCAGACACCAGACAGGTGAGCAGACACCAGCCAAGTGGACAAACACCAGCCAGGTGAGCAGACACCAGACAGGTACAAAAACACCAGGCAGGTGAGCAGACACCAGCCAGGTGAGCAGACACCAGCCAGGTAGAAAAACACCAGGCAGGTGAGCAGACACCAGACAGATGAGCAGACACCAGCCAGGTGGACAAACACCAGCCAGGTGAGCAGACACCAGCCAGGTGAGCAGACACCAGACAGGTACAAAAACACCAGGCAGGTGAGCAGACACCAGCCAGGTGAGCAGACACCAGCCAGGTGAGCAGACACCAGCCAGGTAGAAAAACACCAGGCAGGTGAGCAGACACCAGACAGATGAGCAGACACCAGCCAGGTGGACAAACACCAGCCAGGTGAGCAGACACCAGCCAGGTGAGCAGACACCAGCCAGGTGAGCAGACACCAGCCAGGTGAGCAGACACCAGCCAGGTGAGCAGACACCAGCCAGGTAGAAAAACACCAGCCAGGTGAGCAGACACCAGGTGGACGGAGGTACCTCAGACAGGTCTCCGTTCTTGAGGTGTGCGCGGGCCATGCTGTCCAGCCAGGTTCGCCGGAGCTCGGGGGTGCTGGCGTAGGAGCGGGCCAGGCTGTACTGGAGGTCCAGCAGCATCTCGGGGTCTCTCTCGTGCTCACGCATCTGCGCAGTGGCCATCAGCACCGTGCGGATACGCTTGGTTAGGCTCTTCACCTCGGCCGGGAACGCCGTTGCCTGAGCCAAGCACACACACAAACACACACATAAAGACATATACGTGCACATACATACATACACACACACACACACACACACATCAAGACAGATACATACACACACACACACACACACACATCAAGACAGATACACACACACACACACACACACACACACACACACACACACATCAAGACACGTGCGCATGCATATACACATGGACACGCAGTGAGGACTTGTTACGAAAAAAGAAAAAGAAAAGAAAAATAGACAAAAATAATATTATTTAAAAATATATTAAATTAAAAAAACACCCAGAGAGAGAGAGAGAGACAGGGAGAGAGAGATAGGAAGAACCCCCTGTCACTCTACCTTCATGGCCTTGTCACTGTTGGCAAAGTTGTTGATGATGGACAGGGACTCCTGGAAGCGGGAGCTACCGGTCAGCGCTACGTCAGAGATGAGCTGGCTCACTGCTATGATGATCTGACCCCAGGAGAGGAGGAGGAGCAGGAGGAGGAGAGATGAGAGGAGGAGAGATGGAGAGGAGGGGGGAGGAGAGGGGAGATAGGAGGAGGAGGAGGAGGAGGAGGAGGAGGAGGAGGAGGAGGAGGAGGAGGAGAGGGGGAAGAAAGGAGAGCAGAAGAGGGGGGAGAAGGGGGTGGGAAGGGGTGGTAGGTACGACAGAAAACAAGCAGAGAAGACAAATAAAAAAACAGCAACTACAGCAACTACATGTTAACCCCCCACCCAACAGAGGGAGTGAGTATGTGTGTGTGTGTGTGTGTGTGTGTGTGTGTGTGTGTGCGTGTGTGTGTGTGTGTGTGTGCGTGCGTGCGTGCGTGCGTGTGTATATGACAATGGGAGTAGTGAGTGAGTGAAATAGAGGGAGCTGGTAGGTCATGAGAGAGAGGAGGTGGGGGGAGTATCTCCGAGAGCGATAAAGAGAGAAAACATGAATAACAATCAAAGCACATTATGTTGTTGGGTGGGGTAATGGGAACAAAGACATTAACTTTGGCTGGGTGGGGTGATCGGAATAAGGAAATGAATTCCAGTGAGACAGCCAAGAACCAGGAAATGACTTTAAACAGTCAAATAGTTAGTTTATTGTTCCCGGGGTGAAATTATTTTCCACAAAACTGTACATCCCAGGACAACCAACAATACACCCAACACACATCACCACAACAAGTATAGCAAATATAGTCACTGCAGTGTGCAGGTGTGTTCCTTTAATGACACAAGGAGCTCCCTATCATCTCTGTGTGTTTGTAGTCCCTGCTTGAGCGCTTGTACAAATGCACAGTCCCACAGTGAACTTCACCGGGAGCAAGGCACAACATTCACTATTCTACAGACACCAAGTATACCCAGATACGAACTGACGCGACGCAATGGTGTAATACGGCAAAAGTCTGGCGTATTATTATGTTACATCATCCACCAACGCGGGGCTATTTTATAGGGGTGGGGGGGGAAATCAATTCATTTAAAGGTCCATTTAAAGGTATTTTACCACCAGGTGTGATGTTGATTATCCATTACAAGCCATTTCAAATTCTACCCTCTAGTGACCTCACACATGGGAGTGTTCACCCAGATGTACGATAAATAGATCAGCCTACCAGTTGGTACAGTCCACTGTGTAGGCCGATCTATCCATCATAGATCAGCCAGGTGTGTGTGTGTGTTACCTGCAGGTGCATGCGCAGGAAGGTCTTGCGTTTGGTGAACTCATAGTTGTTCCTCATGAGCAGGTAGAGCAGGGCAGCGGCCTCGGCCCTCAGAGAGCCCAGCTTGGACACGCAGCAGGTGAGCGCCTCGCAGCACAGCGCCTCGCACAGCGTCACCCGACCCTTGAACAGCACCACCGGGAACTGGAAAGGAGGGGGGGGAAAGAGGGGAGGGAGATGGAGGGAAAGGGGGTAGGAGGGGGAGGGAGAGGGGGAGGAGCAGGGAGAGAGAGGGGGGGGGGGGAAGATGGAGGGAGGGAGGGAGGGAGGGAGGGAGGGAGGGAGGGAGGGAGGGAGGGAGGGAGGGAGGGAGGGAGGGAGGGAGGGAGGGAGGGAGGGTTAGTTAAAATCCGCTTATTATTTTTTGTGCAATTAATTTCAAAATGTAATATTAATATTGTGTTCACATTAGCTCATAGTAGACAATAAACTATTATGCCTAAACTACTAGGCATACTATTTAGAAATAAAAAATGTATGTGTTTGAGTGGCCATCTTTCAGCAGCTACACGATGAGAGGGTGGCCAGCGCAGTGCGAAAACGGCGGACATGACAGATGTCCGATTGAAGTTAAAAAATGGTGAATACAACATCAAAAAACTCCTTCATTAATTCAAATGCATTACTGATAGGATAATAGGCTGCACTCAGGTGCATGCGGAAAAGGTTGGCGACAAGTTAGGCAAATTCTCAGATTAAATAACAGCTTGAAATTATGGTTGTCCGCAAATCTCCCTCATATGAAATGAAAATTATTAATAACAAAGCAATTGGAGTTTTCAGCAGCACACGTAATGCAGCAACGGGCAACGCTACAGCCTCCACTGGCTCTGCCATCTCAGCTAATAATATAATAGCCTAATATTAGCATACATTTTGCTCATTTCATGAGAAGAGCCTTAATTTAGACTATGGTGAATAAATAATAGAAATAATAAATACAGTCAAATCCTAAATGGCCAGCGGTGGGGGAGGGGGGGACACCATTTTATAATAGCGGGTTGGGAAGTGGGCGCAAGTGTAATTCACACACACACACACACACACACACACACACACACAACTAGAACTTGCTTGGAACTGAGTTGTGTCAGTTAATACTGTAATAAATACCGATACTTACAGATCTTGAATGATCAAAAATAGAGCTGTGTGTGTGTGTGTGTATGTATGTACACTGGCGCCATCTCTGGGGGGGCACAAGGTTTCTTGCACCCCCAAAGATAAGGTTGGGGGTGCAAAAACCCCTCAATATTGAAACGAAGTGAACCGGCACGTTTTCGTTGTCTGACCCATTAAATAAACCCAGCGCGATAGAACACTGCACTGCTCGATAGAACGCTGCGCTGCTCGATAGAACGCTGCGCTGCTTGATAGAACGCTGCGCTGCGCTGTGACAGAACCCCGCCTGCTCCCTCCCCCCCTCTCCCCCCACCAATCGTTCTTAGGCATCACTAGCAACATTCCTGACATACCACTGGTTGGCAGAGTGCCAAATGATTGCCAGGTCGACCCCGCAAATTTTGATATGTTTTGTCCACTCACTTACGTAGTTTGAGTTAACTTGGCGTGAGCTAAACATAGCTAGATATAGCGGCTTTTTTACTTTTTACTTTTTAGCTCAAGCTTTTTTACACCCTTCCAGTCACAACATGCACAGCGGAGGTCATTCAGTGGATTACGCAGACTGAAGACCTGTCTGCGGAGCACCATGACAGCTTGTAGGCTGAACCACTTGGCCCTACTTCACACACATAAGTGACGCACAGATCTGATTGATTTAAAAAAAGTTACAAATGAGTTCATTGATGCGTGTGACCAGAGGAGAAATACATTCGCAAAGTTTTAGGGAAAACATTTCCATCCTACTTTAGGATAGTGTGGCCTAATTGCACTTTAATGAGTTTTAATCAGTAAGGAATTTGATAGGCCTGTATTTCTGATTGTATTAATTGCCTATTTGTTTAATATGTAGGCTAGCCTATATTGAAGTTTACTTCTCTTGCCTGTGAATGTTCGTTTGCACACATTTTTAATTCGTTTTCATGTTAACATTTGTTATTGTTACTGTTAAAAAAATTGACCACTTGTCCTCTATTAATGCACTTGATGATACTTTAATGTTACAAAATGTGAGTTTGCAATCGTTACCGGCCGCTATTGATGGTCAATGTTGTGCCGCCTCACAACAGTTTTATGGGCTTTGACCTACGATGAAGAATGGTAAAGTAAATATATTAAAATGGTTATTCGGGCAAAGGCCTGTAACTTTTATGACTGTCTACGTGTGTTTCTCTTTTAATAGTCAAAACGCTGCTGATTATATGTTGCCTCTTCAGTGGTTCTTATTCTCAAGATAATAGACTGTTGCTGTTTGCGAGACTTGGGTGAGGTGAGCGTTTGTAATAAACGACGTTCATTCAATGTTTAATCTAATTGCTCGACAATGTTTAGATCTACAATGAATCAAGAATAGCCTACGGGTGTCTTGCGTTATCTTTGGTTCCCAAAAAAATGGCCTTGCAACGTAGGCTATCGCTACGTCAAGTTCTATGAAAACGATGCTAAATAAGTTTAAAAGCAGCGACGCATGAGCAGCCTAGTAGGCTAATGTTTAAGGCCCATATGCGTTTTAAATTTCAAAATGATGACTGAAATGTAATTAAGCCAGGCCTACTCCCATTTATGCGCGCATGTTTATGGAAAGTAAGTGCACGCCCCGCCACTCGTAACGCACTTGGGAAACGCATTCCTGAATTGATGGAATGGTTAAATCATACATCATCACAAGTTCACAACCAAAATTTGGAATAAATCAAATAAATTACAGATAAATAATACGGAGAAGTGTTTTTTGGTGGAACACATTTGAACAAAATATTTATGACCCCCCAATGTTGACCTGAAGTTGGCGCCACTGTGTATATGCATCTGTGTGTGTACATATATATATATATATATATATATATATATATATGTACACACACACACATACATATATATATATATACATGTATATGTACATATGTATATATATGTGTGTATGTGTGTGTATGTATATACTGTATATTAGTGGTGGGCCGTTATCGGCGTTAACGCGCTGCGATAACGCGAGACTCTTATCGCGCGATAAAAAAATTATCGCCGTTAATCTATTCTCAAAGTTGTGTTGGGAGCTGAGTCTATACCGGATTTCCACCAAGGAAGGTAACGGCTGCGGAACGGCTGCGCTGCGGAACGGCTGCGTCCTCTGCCCGGCGACCCCCCCCCCCGTCGGTCGTAGGTCTGGGCAGTGGCGCCTTAATGCACGGGTTTACCTGGGCTTCAGCCCGGGGCCTCGGCCAATCAGGGGCCTCTTAAAAAATATATATTTAAAAAAAGATGATAAACGTCCGTATTCGCGGTGTGTGTGTGTATGTGTGTGTTTGTGTGTTCCCTCCACCTTGTTGATGAAGGCTCGCAGCGCGGCGAAGACATGTCTGAGCGCTGCTTCTGATTGGCCGACCTTCAGGAAGGTCAGGTAGACGTCAAACACCTTCTTCATCAGTGCGTTGTGACCGTCGTTGTCCAGCAACTGGTTCTGATGAGCCCACGCACACACGCACACACACACACACACACACACACACACACAAACACATTAGGTAACACGTGTTACCTCATTTTCACTGTGTACTGTAATGTAGTTTAAGACTGATAAATGTGTGTGTGTGTGTGTGTGTACCTTAAAGCACTGTGTGAAGAGGGCAAGGACGTCCAGCACGGTGAGACACACCTCAGTAGAGATGTTCCCCTCCAGCAGAGCCTGGTGGTGGAGCTCTGCCTCAGAGAGACCACTGCCTGCACACATACACACACACACACATACAGGGTCATCATACACAGTCGTACACACACACATACACACGTGCACGCACACACACACACACACACACACACACACAAATACTCAATATTGGGGGTGCAGCACCTCAATCAATGTAGTTGCTTGAATAACTGACGTGACAGTGTGCCAAGTCGGAACTAAAGCCTCACTGTACCATTGGTTACAAAGTTCACAATGTCAGCACACAAAACTGGACCTACCCATCTATCTCGTTCGGGGAGACATTGTCAGAGTGAACGTGATTTGTTCGCAGGGATAAAGTAATTCATTGGTAGGAGGAATGGGGTGTGTTCAAGCAATGATTCGGGTTGATTTTTGTTTTTAAAAGAGGACAGCGCGTGAGTGCGTGTGTGTGTTTAACAACCCGACATTTATTTGCATACACCTTTTATTTGTTTATTTGACAGGGAAAATGCACGTTAAATAGTGTGAAGTGGCGCCAGATATTTCCATCTGCAGTCCCTTGGCAGGAGTTGTCGTGACAATTAAGAGCACAAGTAATAGATAAACGTAGTAAAACATTACAAGGCAATACATAATCTAAAATACAATACAATGCATAGCATTACATTAAAAAATAAATAAAAGCCTACGTATAACTCTAATGACTGGTCTTCTAACCATTTGTTAAAAGTCCTGCCGGGTACCAAATATGTTATTTTATAATTAGGTGTCAGCCGTGATTCAGTTCAGTGGCCATGCATGCATGAGTGGCCTTGCATGCATAAATAAGCCATGCAGTTGCTGAATCTGTCTTCATTTTAGATCGACAACAGTTAGTTTAAAAGTTTTTTGGGAGTTTCCAGAGGCGGTGAGTACCATCGGACGCCCTGGATTTGCATAAAGAAAGAGACAACTCAACTTCATGCAAACGAGGAGCACGCCATGGCAACGCCCAATCTCTCGAAATCTTGTGGACACATATCTTTACATCCTAGAGAGCGTTTACAAGCACTCTGTTTATTGACTGCCGTTCGTTCTGAAAATATCGAGTGCTGAGGACGGCTTCACGGTCCAGCGTATAGGTGTTGACCAAGTCTTGTTTATTAACAGACTCTGTCTATTTTAGATGCTGAAATTCAAAAAAACATTCTAAAAAATATCAAAAAGAAAAGAAAGAAAGATTGGAGCTACGTCCAATCACCATAACCCAGCTCATTTCCCATGATCCCCTGGTGCATGAGATTACCATGAGATGTAGGATAAACACACAGAGAGACTGTTCAGACCGGGTGCCTAAGTATGGTTCACTAAGCATTTCATTTTACACTTTATCTATCTTAAGGCAAAACAAAATGAGACATGGTGTCAATTAATGTAAGGGTTTTAGGGCCCTATCTTGCCGGTCTGAAACGCAAGTATCAAACGCAAAGCGCAAGTAGCTTTGTGGGCGGATCTTGGGCGCTGTTGCTATTATGCCGGCGGGATAAATGACTCTTGCACCCAGCGCAAATCTAAAATGGGTTGGTCTGAAGTAGCTACATTAGTCATAGGTGTGGTTTGGGCGTAACGTGCAATAAA
The DNA here is from genome assembly GCA_030340625.1 of Merluccius polli. Taxonomy (NCBI): domain Eukaryota; kingdom Metazoa; phylum Chordata; class Actinopteri; order Gadiformes; family Merlucciidae; genus Merluccius; species Merluccius polli. Next base: position 86,237 of record JAOPHQ010003747.1, read on the forward strand.
CCAATCAGAGCGTCGGCTCACATTCCCTTTAAATGCAGGCGCGCTTGTTCCATGGCGAGCACATCGCGCATTGCCACTACTGGACCCAGACGTGTCCAATCCCGCCGTAGCGCGCGCATGCCCATCAGAGGGAAAAATAATTAATTCTTCTGTTTAAATCCTTTCAGTTTTTCATTTTCCGTTGACAAAATGTAAATAAAGAAATGTCACAAAGACATACTTTCCAATGTTTTGGCCTCACTCTCACTGAATCACGAGGTTATGAATGCATGGTGATATATTTGCAATGTAGTCTAACATTAGACCGAGATTACTGTGCTTATAGACAGTGCTTGAAAAATAAGTGCCGGTACTGCGTACGACTGGGGGCGGGGGGGGGGCGATTGTCGGGGGGGGGGGGGGGGGGGGATCATAACCGATCATAACCCACCCCGGACCTACGACCGACGAGGGGGTGGGGGGGCAGCCTGTGACAAGTGCCGGCACGCAAGAAAAAGTGCCGTTGCGACGTACCGGCCCACTTCAAGCACTGCTTACAGATGATGCAGCTCTTCTGTCAAATAAGCTGAAGCGCATTTTCAGTATGCCGAATGTTCTTTCAATTACACCGCTTCGTGTTTCTGTGTTTTCGATTATAAAACATTGATTTCACGCGCTGTTGCTGGCATAATAAAAGGTGTCATCCTGGTGTCCTTATATATGTGTCTTGCGACTATTGGTCAAACAGGTTAATTTGATCCGTCATTACTATTAGCCTGAATGTGGTAATATTTTTGCTTGTATGTATGGTTTGCAAAAATGGGAACTGCTTCCTTGTAGATGAGAGAAGCAAAGTGTATGCACGTTGTACACACACTACACTATGGCCAGGGACGGGTGGCCATCGGGAGGTTCGGGAGATTTCCCCAACGGCCGGACGATTTCAGGCCGAGCCGGCCGGCCGTAATTATTTTTTTATTTTATTTTGTATTTTTTATTTTGTGTATTATTATTTTTGGGCCGGTCCAGATTTTTGGACCGCGCACCCCCGTCAACAATTGCGCCCCCCCCCCTCAGCAATCGCGCATCCCCTCCCTGATTATGGCCAAGCATGCGCCCTTAAAATAGCGTCTGAATAAGCGCCACTGACTTTAGACTGGGTTTTCCTGGTCTGTGGCGCAATTGTTTTCTGAAACTGCAGAATAGCACCAGGGAACGTTTGCGCCGGGACACGCCTCCTGTTTTCGCTGAACCGCCCCCGGAGCGCAAGTTCATTCCCCAAGTGAAGGACTTGCGCCTTGCGAGGGAAAATTCCAGTGTGCGTCGGGTGCAAAATAGGAATTGTACAAGCGCCAGTGCACAAAGTCAATTGCGCTGAGTGCAAGATAGGGCCCTTAATGTCATATATGGGCAAACAAAATAAGAGTCTAATCATGTGCCGCAGATAGTGTGGTGAGGAAAGTTTGTTACTTATAAACATAACGTTTGAGGCTGGATACTGGCTCCTTAATGACCTGCATCCACCATAAACACACTGTAAAAATAAGGGCCAGGACAGTCTACTGCAGTGATTCTACAATGGTGGGTCGCGAGGCTAGACCATTTGAGAACCACTGGTCTAATGACACATGCGGGTCCTGAGGCGAGACCAGTTGAGAACCACTGGTCTAATGACACATGCGGGTCCTGAGGCGAGACCAGTTGAGAACCACTGGTCTAATGACACATGCGGGTCCTGAGGCGAGACCAGTTGAGAAAATGATAAGTTGAAAATCTCACGCTGGCTTGGGAAGAAGGGGTCATTGAGGGTCAGAAAACACCCACAACCCAGACAGACCCACACACACCCCTGAGGTACACACACCCATGTGCACACCCCTAGGTACCTATGTTGAGTGTGAGGGAGGTGTCCATGGTGCCGAACTGCTGGATCTTCGTGTGCACTAGACTGGCCCGGTTACATCGCATGGCGGGCATTGTCTGGGACTTCCTGTCCGACGAGAACAGCTTGGATGCCCATGCATCCTGCACCCTGCGTGAGCACAAGCGAAAAAATAATAATTAAACAAATGAAGTGAAACCAAAGCAAGCAGAACATGGTACATGGCAAGACATTGTGTGAGTGAGTGTATAAGCTGACAATCAAAGAGTGTGAGTAAATGTGTATATCTCCTCAAATTAATGATATGTCACACATATGGAGGCATTCTCTCCCCTCGCTCAAGTCCATTCAGGACGAGGACGTCCTGCGGCCGGGCCTCACCTGCCAATAGACCTCTTCCCGATGTAGCGGAACTGGGCCAGGCATGTCCTGGGAGGAGAGGAGAGGGGGACACGATGAGGACAGGGTGATGATGATGATGATGATGATGATGATGATGATGATGATGATGAGAGAGAACAGTGTGTGTAGAAGAGATTGACCGCATGACTCAGGACTCAATCCAAAACATGCATGACTCCTAAGTAGTGTTGCTTTCGTCAACGAAAATTATGACAAATGATAAATATCGTCATCAACGAACCTTTATCACGTGACGAAAACGAGACGAGACGCAACGAAAATGGTGGTCATGTGACGAAAACTATAATCAAATTTATAATGCAATATTGTTGACGAATAAAAACGGGACTAAATGTGGTTTTCAAAATAAAAACTCTTTTCGTCCCGTTCATTTCGTCCCGCTATTATTATTATTTTGAAATATTTCTGTTTCCTGAGTCTCGGGGCTGCATCAGCGCACTGCGAAGACGCAAGCGATGTCACTTCCTCAATCCCCACTCGCAGCAAGTTAAAGGCCTTTACACACCGGGGCGTTTTTTTTCCTGTGATTAATTCGCACGTAAATATGAGTTTTCTTACTGTTGTTTTTGTCATGAGTACTTTCACACAGAACGCAAATATTACGCGGCGAAAAAGCCGCTTCACTTGTATTGAACAAATGTCGCAACTGTCGCAGATTCGCATCGCTGCCGCTATGAATAGTTTTGATGTGAAATAGGCGAGTATTTTACATTTTCGTGTCGTTTATTCGTCACGCCCCGGTGTGTAAAGGCCTTAAAGCTCAAACAAAACCTGGCAGGTTAGCCATGTGTGTGTACTTCTTACGTGTTTGGTGGGTAAAATAAATATGTTGTAAATTCAAATCAGAGCGTCTTCCATGTCTGTAATTGAATGTTTTCTTGAGTCTATAAGGTAACAATAATATAATAATAAGATAACCTTGTTTGACTTGTGAAATGGGTGACTTAAAGAACATTTTGGTTTTGTCTATACTATACTAGGTACTTGTACTATATTTACTGGTTTAAATAGAATTGCATTACTAAAAAGACTAAAATACAATGTTCATTAACTAAAACTAGACTAAAATGTCATCAGTTTTCGTCGACTAAAACTAGACAAAAATAGTCATGGATAATTCTGACTAAAATAAGACTAAAATGCTCAGACTTTTAGTCGACTGAAACTTGACTAGACTAAAATAGTACAAACGTGACTAAAACTAATAAAGACTAAAATGACAGTTTGACACAAAGACTAGACTAAGACTAAAATGAAAACAGGCCGCCAAAAACAACACTACTCCTAAGTTTGGCCAAAGATTGGATTGGTTTGCCATTTTAGACCCAAGGGCCTATCCACAGATTGCCCAGCATGATTATTTCACAAACTGGTTCAATATGCAGTTTGTTGTCATCTACCTCTAGCAATTCAGCTGGCTACAACAGACTTCAACCTGGGCAAGTTGCCGATCATTTAGTAAGATACAAAAAAAATAGTTTATCAATATGGGAGGTTCAGGGTGTACATGTCTCCTGAAAAGTATGTATGTATGTTCTCCTGAAGAGATGGTCGCGAAATGAGCATCAATAGTTCTTGATGTGCTTGGACAATGCATTCTTTCAGATCGTGTTTTCACTGCTGCCGTGCAAGAATTTGTGTATCGCTTGTGTACAAAACTGTAGCTCCTGTTATTGGCTGGTCTATTTGCATCTGTTTTACATCCACCCTGTTTACCAGCAGGTAAATAAATCATCGTAGCATCGTATGAACAATGGATTAATAGCGCTGTTGTATTTTAGTTTCATGGTTGTCACAGTACAGGTGACAAATAGCCAGTTACCAGTCGGCCATTTGGTCAAATCTACTGGTGCCAAGTTTGGTAATATGTTTAACTTCTGTGACACTGTTATATTTATCAGTATGTAAATGATTAGAAGGGTGAAGTAAACCTGTTGGACTTTCACGTCTCGTTCTTTCTGTGCTTACATAACTTTAACCGCTCTACGTGTTACAACCTAATATAACGTTTTTACACTTGGCACCCGTAGATTTTTTTACCACTTTGTCGATGTGTTCAACCTCTGGAACATGTTTTTTATTTCGCTTTGTGTTAATGATTAGAAGGGGACAAATCAGAAAGGTGTTGGACTTTTGTAATTCCTACATGGCTAAAGCCCAGAGAGCGTTTACAGTTGGGTTAGCATGCTGCATAAACAACCTCGCGGGACATGCAATGACGTTCCTTCCCACCGCCTCGCCGGCCAAAATAGCTCCTCTCTCCACTCCACGATGAACTATACACACGGTATGCTTACATAATGTAGCGTCCATGGTGCATGAATCACATGAGTAAACATTTGTTGCCCATGTCACAATTAGCTACCAACAGAATCTGGTCGAGAGAGAAAAAGGAGAGGCAGAGTACAGAGAGAGAGATAGCGAGAGAGAGAGAGAGAGAGAGAGAGAGAGAGAGAGAGAGATAGCGAGAGAGAGAGAGAGAGAGAGAGAGAGAGAGAGAGAGAGGGAGAGGGAGAGAGAGAGAGAGAGAGAGAGAGAGAGAGAGAGAGAGAGAGAGAGAGAGAGAGAGAGGAAAAGAGAAAGTGGGCTGCCTGTCCGATTTCCAAAAAATAGAAAGATGTTTTTCAAAATGCAGGAAATGGTTTCCATCTGGCTCCCCACCCAGATCTGGTTGTTGCTTAAACAACCAGAGTTGCTCATTGCCCAGCGAAGCATGTCTATGCTACACAGCCCACTGTGTGTGTGTGTGTGTGTGTGTGTGTGTGTTTGTGTGTGTGTGTTTGTGTTTTGACTCACTCCAGAAGACTGAGGAAGTTCATTACATCCTGAGGGTTCACTTTGTTCCAGTAAGCCAGCAATGTATCTGAGGACATACACACATACACACACAACATGATTACAAAAAAGTACATTTGACATTGTTATGCAATGCACTCCAACCTGGACCACAATGGTATGAATGTGCGTGTGCAAGTGTGTGTGCGTGTGTGTGTGTGTGTGTGTGTATGTGTGTGTGTGTGTGTGCGTGCATGCGTGTTTGTGTGCGTGTGTGTGCATACCCTCTGATAGGGTCCGGAGGATGTGAAGGAAGCAGAGCAGCAGGCCCTTGACCTCATACTGCCCCAGCCGACCTGCAGCCGCCAGCGGGCTGCCACTCCTGGCGGAGCCCCTCCTTTGAAGCTGGTGGCGGAGGAAGAAGAGGGCCATTGTGCATTATGAGACCTTGATCTAGAACTGCTAAATACTCTAGAGCAGGGGTCGGGAACCTATGGCTCGCGAGCCACATGTGGCTCTTTTGCCGACTTCATGTGGCTCTCTGACGATATGCTAAGAATTTTTTTTATATGACCTTCCACTCAATAAATAAGTTACTAAAATAATGTATGTTCGTTGCATAATGCAAATTCATTTTCAAATTAGTCCTATAACTTCATTTAATACAATTTAACCTCAGTCGGCTGCGCAACTCCTCACTGGTCTATTAATAGCGCAGTTCGTTGCCATGTCAATATCAAACAAAATCGCAAAATCTCCCGCCTTTCGTTATCAGTGAGTTAACATTGTTGTTTAACGTCATTCCGATGTGGACCAGAAAACATGTTTTCTAAAAGAAAAAGAGAGGAATATCGTTTGTTCAATGCGGAGTGGACAGACGAGTTTGCGTTCGTGGAAAGAGCGGGGTCTGCAGTCTGTTTGATATGCAATGATATAATTGCATCGTTGAAACGATCAAATATAAAGCGCCACTTCGATACACGCCATGCTTCGTTTGCAGCCAAATATCCACCTGGAGAGAGTCGGAAAAAAGCTTGCTTAGAGCTTCAGAGGAAGGTACAGGCCGGTCAGCAGCAGCTCCGTGCATGGACCACACAAGGAGATGGGAACGCAGCCAGCTTTGTGGGTGCGTTGGCTATTGTTAGGAATGGAAAACCATTCACAGATGGCGAGTATGCCAAAAACATGATGCTTGATGTGGCCAAAGAATTGTTCGATGACTTTCCTAACAAAGACAAAATAATCAAAAGAATACAAGACATGCCACTCTCAGCCAGAACGGTTCATGATCGCACCATCATGATGGCAAATCAGGTGGAGGAAACGCAAGTAACGGACATAAGCGCAAGTGCTTTTTTCTCTCTAGCCCTGGACGAGTCTACTGACGTTGGTCATATAGCCCAGCTTAGCATAATTGCGAGGTATGCTGTTGGTGATATAATGCGTGAAGAAAGTCTGGCCGTTTTGCCAATGCTAGGATCTACACGAGGGGAGGATTTATTTAAATCGTTCATGGATTTCATTGAAGAGAAGAAATTGCCACTGAACAAACTCATCACTGTGTGCACTGATGGCGCCCCATGCATGTTAGGAAAACACAAAGGATTCATAACACTTCTCCGTCAACATGAGAAGAGATGCATTCTTAACTTTCACTGCATTCTGCATCAGGAGGCGCTCTGTGCGCAGATGTGTGGCGACCAACTAACAGAGGTGATGGGACTGGTGAGTAGTGAACTTCATTGTTGCCCGAGCTCTTAATGATCGCCAGTTCAAAGCACTGCTCGACGAGTTTGGGAGTAATTATCCTGGACTGCTATTGCACAACAATGTGCGTTGGTTGTCAAGAGGGAAAGTGCTCAGCCGTTTTGCGGCCTGCTTGAATGAAATTAGAGCATTTCTCAAGATGAAAAACGCTGAGCATCCAGAGCTCTCTGACACAGAGTGGCTCCTGATGTTTTACTATCTCGTGGACATAACCGAACATCTGAACCAACTCAATGTTAAAATGCAAGGCATCGGCAACACGGTCTTGTCGCTTCAACAGGCTGTGTTCTCATTTGAAAAGAAACTGGAGATCTTCATCAGAGACATTGAAACTGGCCGCCTTCTGCATTTCAAAAAACTCCGAGAATTCAGGGATGCGTGCGAAACAGGTGACCCAGCGCAACGTTTTCACCTCCAGCAGCTGCCTGGCTTCACGTCTGAACTCCTGATGGCCTTCAAATCGCGCTTTGGGGATTTTCGTGAGCTTACCACCCTCTTCAAATTCATCACCCATCCACACGAGTGTGCACTGGATGAATCCCACCTATCGTGCATCCCCGGTGTTTCTATCGGGGATTTGGAATTGGAAGTTGCTGACATGACGGCGTCTGACATCTGGATGGCCAAGTTCAAGGCACTGAATGTTCAGCTGGAGGGAATTGCGCGAACACCAATGGACCGAAATGAAAAAAATTCAAGCCGAAGACGAACTCATTCTGAAAACTTGGAATGAACTTCCACTTACATACCACACAATGCAACGTGTTAGTATTGCGGTATTAACCATGTTTGGCTCAACGTATGCATGTGAGCAATCCTTCTCACACATGAACAACATTAAAACAAATCTGCGCTCACGTTTAACGGATGACAGCCTCAATGCCTGCATGAAACTTCGGCTTACCAAGTATGAACCAGACTACAAGGCCATCAGCAAAACCATGCAGCACCAGAAGTCACATTAATAAGATCTTAAATCAGAGATAGGCCTAATGAACGCTGGGTTACTTAATGCCAAATCCCTGTGTTGAATTTGGCTAAGTTGTTTTTTTCTTTCAAATGTTTTTCATAATGGTCACAGTTTGTGAGAACTTTGCACTTTGTGGTGGAAGTAGTTTTTTTTAATATTGGGTTTATATTTACCCCCCAATTTATTTATTTTAACGGTGGGGGTGTTACGCGGACGCTGCTAAATTAATATTAATTAATCAATATTAATAGTTATTATTATTAATATGGCGCGTTGCCTGTTTGCCGTGGATATTGTCTCTCTGTCCCCCTGTTCATGTTACTCCGCGTGTGGGCCGATTGCGGGCGGGGCAGGGCCTATTTAAGACGGCCGTGTTCCTGGAGGAGGTCTCTCTCTCTCTCTCTCTCCCTGCGCGTTCCTCACTTCTGGCCGACGTCGGTGCAGAACGGTTACTTAATGCAAAATCCCTGTGTTGAAAAATTGTTGTACATTAAACGAATACATATCCAAACTTCTAATATAGCCTCCTTTTTTGTAATTGTCATCATGTGGCTCTCTGAATTTTTTTTTTTTTTTTTTTAGCAAAAATGGCTCTCCAAGCTAAAAAGGTTCCCGACCCCTGCTCTAGAGGGTGTCGAAGAATGGATTTATTAGTATACTTTAAACTTTGTCTCTAACACTGTTCCTGAGGAGGTGATCAGGGAACAATAGAGGTGTTGGGCTTAATGGCCGCCTGTTTTTTTCTCAATCAGGCAACAGATCGAAAACATGGGAAGAACAAAGGGCGCACATGATACACTATACCAAAAGGCATGGGCTCAACCAAGAATGCCATGACAGCTTGGTATCCCATCCTACATTGGTTGACGACCAGGATGAAGCAGAATCCTTACCTAACCCTTGGGAAGGATTCAGGGAGGCTTGCTTGTTTGTCGGGTTGGGGATATTCAACAGAACCATGGTTCATGATTGAGTAAGGCTTACGAAGCCTTTGGATTAGTTGATGGAAACCAGGGGCGGACTGGCCATCTGTGAGTTCTGGAAAAGTCCAGAACGGCAGCACCCCCCCCCCCCCCCCCCCCGGTCAACAATCGCGCAACTCCAAGGCCGGTCCAGGACAAAATTGACAGGGCCGATTTTTGTTCCCAGTCCGCCCCTGATGGAAACTGTATCCGGACTAAGTTGCATTGGGACCACTGCATTGTGTATTTGATAAGGTCAATAACTGTGAATGCACAAAGAATGACTAATTTTTCCTGGGCTGAATCTGTTTTATTACTGGTACAAAATATGTGGTTTCCTATGTTACTTGATAGATACATTTCATTTTTTAGTATTTGTATTTTCAGGCGTTTATATTTTTCTGATATGGGGTGATTATTAAATGTTTGTATTTTGGCAAAGGTTACATTTTCCTGATATAGGGCAGGTGTTAGCCTAGAACTCTAGACACCCCCTAGCGGCAGCAAATTTATTTGGCAGCTAGGTAGGTCTAGCACGGCTCCGTCGGCTTTTTGGTGCTGGAAACACAAAGTATGTCTGACCAATCTCAGCGTGAGGGGCGGAGTCGGAAGCCGGGCTACCATGACGACAGAGTTGCGACGGTTCCGTGTTAGAGGTAAACAATGGCTGCTGCTGCTGGCGAACGGCTGTCTTTCCACTCGGCTTTGGCCGTGACTCTTCAAGACTTGAAGTTAACATTTTATTTGAGAAAAGAACAAAGAACGGCACTGAAGTCTTTCCTCGAAAATAAATATGTATTCGGAGTTTTGATTAATTACGCGTCACCTTCTTCGTTGCTCTGATTGGTTGTAGCGCTATCCCAGTGTTTCCCATTAATTACTTAGACTGTAGCGGCCCGCCATGGTCTAATTTGTCCCGCCACAGTCTCAGAATGAACTGAAAAAAATTCTTACACTTCTCATAATAACATAATTAAGATCTGTAACTTGTGTTTCTCGCCGCTGCTTCAGCAAAGCATCTCTCACTCCCAGTCAGCCGGCTCTGCCCCTCCCCTCCTCCTCCCCTCCTCGCTGTACGCGGCGCGCGCACACTCAGACCGTCACCGGGGCTTCAGAGTAATGTGTCCGAGGAGAGTAGCCCTCTCCCGGACACAAGCTAGCTTTTACCGCTGTTTTGTTTTTATTTATTAATCCACACTTCCAGACCGTCACCGGGGCTTCAGAGTAATGTGTCCGAGGAGAGTAGCCCTCTCCCGGACTCACTCGCTAGCTTTAACCGCTGTTTTATCCCGCTTCTGGTACTTTACTGGCTTTGACATTTTCTTCTTCTCACTAACATTCAGAACAACAGTAAAAAGGGCTAGCTAGGTTAGCTAGGCCAAGTCAATAGCTGTCGCCGTCAGTTCCTACCGCCGCTAGCGGCTTTTCCGACAAGCGGCAGCACCTGGCTGCCCACCTGAGGGTCTCATCAATGGGCCGTCCAGAGGCATTTAATTACCAAAGGGCATTAGAGCTGTTTTTCTCAAAGTCCAGGAAAATCAAATGTCGAATTCGGGGTGCAAAGTTTGTAAATAGGGATGATGGGATTAATTATTGATTATTTTATTTTCTAAAAAATAAACTAGTTCAACACAGTTAACCACGTTTGCTTAATTTCTTTGATGGCTCAGATGTATGCTCTAGTTGATTTTGTGTTTTCACCATACGTATCTATACAACCAATGTGTTTATGATTAAATTGTTTACAAGAGCACACAGGTCTTCATAGATCTAGTCTCTTAATTTTGCTTTCAAAGTGCACCAGATTGATGCATTTAACTTTAAAATGTAAAAAAAAAAAAAATCCGGGGGAGCATGCCCCCGGACCCCCCTAGAGGGTCTGAGATCCACCCACCATAGTCTCACAAAATCCTGTGGGAAACACTGTATCCTATTGCGTGCAGAGGGAATTTGAAAGACAACCGTTTATCCTGCCCACACTGCCAATGGAGCTGCGCCAGACCTTACATCTTTCTGATGTGGGTCTGGCTTGCCAGGCTAGGCAGGTGTTTCATTGTAATGATATTTTAAATGGTGATTGGTGAGACTTATAAGTCTCAAACTGAGGAATCAAAATGTAGACTCCTGGCTAGCTCGCCGAAATGTAGAAGATTCTCAAAACCCAAGGTGCAGTTTCCAGGTCTGCGGAGTCCTTTGCTTCAAACAGGCCACGGAGTCGAGACGTAACGTTCGATCCTTTATTCACAGGTTCACGCAGGAAACCCAAAATCAAAATCAACACGTTGGTCGGACTGCCTCCAAATAGCACCCACGCTCTCTCTGGGGTGACTACCTTCAGCAACAACTCCACTCTCTTTTTCCCACATAAAACAGGAATAAAAGCGAGTTGGCCTGTGGGGGATTTGTTGATTGCCTCATACATGAAAGGGAGTTTGACTTAATGCCAAGCCCACGACTTCTATTTTATCCTTGATGCGGAAAATTATAATCCCCGGGGGTCACAAGTTAAGACAATACATGTTGATCTGTCGTGAATCATTGCTTATCGATCTGCGTTGGCGTTGGCAAATATTATCTTGTCGTCCTATCTATCACCAGATAAGACGATAGGAGTGTTGAGAGATGTGAAGTGAACCAGAAATGAGTTGTGTGTTGTTTGTCATTGTTTGTGTGTCATGTTCAAATTGTGTAATGATGCGAGTAATTCATTAATATCGTCTTTGGGATAACTGGGATAAAAGACTCTGTGGCACAATGAACTGGACCCATTCTGTTGGAGACGGGACTCTTGTATGAATACATTAAATATGTTTATATTTCTGCAACTAGTGTGTCTTACTTTAACATAACAAGTCTCATCTGTCCTACATGTAAAATCTCATAAAGAAACTGTCACGACACTACTGCAGCCTGGGCTATGTTCATACGCTAGCAGGTAGCTAACTACTGCAGCCTGGGCTATGTTCATACGCTAGCAGGTAGCTAACTACTGCAGCCTGGGCTATGTTCATACGCTAGCAGGTAGCTAACTACTGCAGCCTGGGCTATGTTCATACGCTAGCAGGTAGCTAACTACTGCAGCCTGGGCTATGGTCATAAGCTAGCAGGTAGCTAACTACTGCAGCCTGGGCTATGGTCATACGCTAGCAGGTAGCTAACTACTGCAGCCTGGGCTATGTTCATACGCTAGCAGGTAGCTAACTACTGCAGCCTGGGCTATGTTCATACGCTAGCAGGTAGCTAACTACTGCAGCCTGGGCTATGGTCATACGCTAGCAGGTAGCTAACTACTGCAGCCTGGGCTATGTTCATACGCTAGCAGGTAGCTAACTACTGCAGCCTGGGCTATGTTCATACGCTAGCAGGTAGCTAACTACTGCAGCCTGGGCTATGGTCATAAGCTAGCAGGTAGCTAACTACTGCAGCCTGGGCTATGGTCATACGCTAGCAGGTAGCTAACTACTGCAGCCTGGGCTATGTTCATACGCTAGCAGGTAGCTAACTACTGCAGCCTGGGCTATGTTCATACGCTAGCAGGTAGCTAACTACTGCAGCCTGGGCTATGGTCATACGCTAGCAGGTAGCTAACTACTGCAGCCTGGGCTATGTTCATACGCTAGCAGGTAGCTAACTACTGCAGCCTGGGCTATGTTCATACGCTAGCAGGTAGCTAACTACAGCTCAATATTGATGATCACTGGTAGTCGCTCTATGAAGTGTTTGTGTGTAACTTTTCGTACTACTGCTGGCAAGGTAGGCTAATCCATTTGTTTGCATCTACTAATATTTATGTCCCGTATAACCTTTTGTATTTATGTGGACATAAGCATGTGTGTTTGTGTGTGTGTGTGTGTGTGTGTGTGTGTGTGTGTGTGTGAGCTTACCTCAGTGCTGTCCGGTGTCCCAGGGTCCATGAACAGAGAGCCGCGAGAGTCCTCCCTCCTCACCAGCTGGCCATTCTGAGCTAGCAAACCTGGACACGCATGCACGCACGCACACACACACACACACACACACACACACACACACACACACACACATGGTTATGACAAATGTATATATATGACAAGTACTTCCTTATTTTTCTTATTTGTTTCATCACTTTACTGTAATGCAGCCTTTAAAACCAGGAATTCAACACTTACGCCATATCACGATATTACGATATCCAACATAAGACAATATCTAGTCTCATATCACGACATTACGATATCCAACATCTAAGGCAATATCTAGTCTCATATCACGACATTACGATATCCAACATCTAAGACAATATCTAGTCTCATATCACGACATTACGATATCCAACATCTAAGACAATATCTAGTCTCATATCACGACATTACGATATCCAACATCTAAGACAATATCTAGTCTCATATCACAATATCGATATGATGTTGACATATTGCCCAGCCCAAACCTTGAGTGATTTCCATGATCAGATTTGCTAGAAACACATTGGCTGAAGGCCGTAGGGAGAGTTAGTTAGTGAGTTGTCGTTTAGACCGTTCAGCCCCTCGCGCTGGCCAGAGTTACATTTGGATGGCGTCACCATGAACGGCTCAACATGTTTGACGTGTTCCCGCTGGTATAAGTAACATATAAGTAACACACATCGAGGACAGCCGCTGATCCATCAGGTTGATCAGCTGCTGTTACAACACGGAGACAGGGCCTCTGTTGTACGTTTGTACGGCGTGAATAACATTCAAACAATAATATAATAATAATAATAATAATAATAATAATAATAATAATAATAATAATAATAATAATAATAATAATAATAATAATAATAATAATAATATAACAATATCGATCACACCGTGCTGGCGCTGTCGACGACACTGTTGGCTTTGTGTTAATTGATGATTAAATTTACAGTTAGTAATCATTTGGAAAATACTTTTACGGTGACGCTGACAACAGTTAGTTGTTAAACTTTAGTTCATCCAATAGTTAATCTGATAAATCCACAGCAAATCCTCCTAACTTCTGTTTGTTTTTTCAGAGCTTCTTTTCATTTTTTGTGCTTATTAGTGCATGTTATGTTACAGCATAACATATATATATATATATATATATATATATATATATATATATATATTATTATTATTATTATTATTATTATTTTTTTTTTTTTTTTCCTCCAAACAATGGGCGCTGTGACCATATCTACGGGCCCATACAAATGTCCTTTCATGGGGCCCTAAAATCCTGGTTACGCCCCTGTACATACAGTATATACTGTACATACAGTATATACTGTATATACTGTATGTAAGGCAAGGCAAGGCAGCTTTATTTATATAGTGCATTTCATACACAATGGCAACTCAATGCGCTTTACATAGAACAATAAGAATTGAAATAAAAAATAGAATAATAATAATAATAACAATAATAATAATAGTAATAAAAAATACAAGAATAGAAGAATAGAAAGAAATAAAGTACTATAAGAGCAGCATAAAATCATGATTTAAAAGGACAGTGCAATTAAATTTACAATTTAAAGTGCTTTGAACAAGCTCAATCATAAGCACAGGAGAAGAGAAGTGTTTTTAACTTGGATTTAAAAATGCTCACAGTTGGGGCTGATTTCAGTTCAGCTGGTAGTTTGTTCCAGTTTTGTGCAGCATAACAGTTAAACGCTGCTTCACCATGTTTAGTTTGAACTCTGGGTTTCACTATCTGACCTAAGTCAGTAGATCTCAGAGCCCTACTGGGTTTGTATTCTACTAAGATGTCATTCATGTATTCTGGACCTAAACCATTCAGTGATTTGTCCAGACCAGTAGCAGAACTTTAAAATCTATTCTATAGCTGACTGGGAGCCAGTGTAAAGACTTTAGAACTGGAGTAATGTGCTCTGATCTCTTTGTTCTGGTTAAAACTCGAGCTGCAGCATTCTGAATGAGCTGCAGCTGTTTAATGCTTTTTTGTGGGAGTCCAGTCAGAAGGCCGTTACAGTAGTCAAGTCTACTGGAGATAAAAGCATGAATCAACTTCTCCTGGTCTGTTTGAGACATAAAACCCTTCACTCTGGATATGTTCTTAAGATGATAGAAGGCTGTTTTGGTGATGGATTTGATATGACTGCTGAAGGTCAAATCTGAGTCTATCAGCACGCCAAGGTTTCTGACTTGGTCCCTAGTTTTTAGAGAGAGTGACTCGAGATGTTTACTGACGGCAGTCCTCTTCTCTTTATTGCCAAAAACAATTACCTCAGTTTTGTCCTGATTTAATTGAAGGAAATTTTGGTTCATCCAATTTGTTACTTGCTCTAAACAGTGACACAATGACTGTATTGGGCTGTAGTCATCTGAGGACAGTGCTATGTATATCTGCGTGTCATCTGCATAACTGTGATAGTCTACATTAGAGTTCTGCAGAACTTGACCCAAAGGCAGCATATATAGACTGAACAGAAGGGGTCCAAGAACTGACCCCTGAGGAACTCCACATGTCATAGCCATTCGATTGGATTCATAACTTCCAATGGTCACAAAATAACTCCGCTCCTCCAAGTAGGACCTGAACCATTCTAGGACTGTTCCACTGAGTCTTGCCCAAGTTTCCAACCTGTTCAACAATATACTGTGATCCACAGTGTCAAATGCAGCACTGAGATCCAACAGGACCAGAACTGACACCTTGCCTGAGTCAGTGTTTAACCTAATATAATTTAACACTCTAATAAGAGCTGTTTCTGTGCTGTGGTGAGGTCGGAAGCCTGATTGAAATTTGTCGAAAAGGCCACTGGAATTCAAGAATTTGCTGAGTTGATTAAAAACCACTTTCTCAACGATCTTGGCTATAAAAGGAAGATATGAGATAGGTCTGTAGTTGGTTAACATGGAAGCATCTAGCGATCTCTTTTTTAAGAGTGGCTTAATAGCAGCTACTTTTAGGGATTTAGGAAACGTGCCCGATTGGAGTGAGCTATTTAGTATTTGTCGCAAATCTATTTGGACAGAGTTCACAATAGTTTTAAAAAAGTCTGATGGCATTTTGTCAAGACAGCATGTTGATGGTTTTAGATGCTGAACTGTTTCCTCTATGTTTTTTTGGTCAACTGTATTAAATTCTGACATCGCAGTTGAGTTATTCCTGGGAGGTCTTAGGGATTGCGTTATTTTATTGTTTTGTTGATTTGTGCTAATATTTAACCTTATGGACTGGATTTTTTCACTGAAAAAGCAAGCAAATTCATTGCATTTTACTGTGGAAAGGAGTTCTGGAGCTATCTGTTTAGGGGGGGTTGTCAGCTTATCAACCATAGCAAATAGGGTGCGAGTGTTGTTGATGTTCTTATTAATAATTTCAGAAAAGTGTCGCTGTCTAGTCTTTATTAACTCATAGTTGAAATTACAAAGACTTATTTTGTAGAGGTCATGGTGAATTTGAAGTTTAGTTTTTCTCCACTTACACTCTGCTTTCCTGCATTCTGTTTTTAAAGCCTTTACCATCATAGTGTTCCTCCATGGTGTTTTCTTTCTGATCAAGGTCGTCTTAGTTTTAATAGGTGCAACAGCATCCATGACATTTGAGATTTTCCAGTTAAATTGATCTAGGAGTTCATCAACTGACTCTGCACTCACAGTTGGTGACATAGCTATAGCCTCCATAAACTTTGCACTGGTATTCTCATTTATGTACCTTCTCTTAACAGACACAGAGGTTAACTGAACATTTGGAATGATCTGTAAATCAAAGAACACACAGAAATGATCAGAAAGAGCCAAGTCCTTAACATCCACAGAAGAAATGTTAACACCTTTAGAGATAACCAGATCCAGAGTGTGGCCTCGAGTGTGTGTGGGCCCTTTCACATGTTGCAAGAGGCCAAAAGTGTCAAGTAGAGCAGAGAGTTCTTTGGCATTAGTGTCCATGTTATTGTCTACGTGAATGTTAAAATCCCCTGTTATGATAAAAAAGTTATAGTCAGTGCAGATAACTGACAGCAGTTCAGCAAACTCATCAATGAATTTTCCTGATTATCTTGGAGGTCTATAAATGATTTAAAAAAGGACTTTTGGATCACCTTTTAGTAAAAAACAGAGATATTCAAAAGAGCTAAAATCACCTAACGTAATTTCCTTGCACTGAAATACAGATTTAAAGATGGCAGCAACTCCCCCGTCTTTCTTACCAGTTCGATACTTGTTCATAAAACTGAAATTTGTTGGTGCTGCCTCATTGAGAATAGCACAACAGCTACATTCAGTCAGCCATGTTTCACTAAGAAGTAAAGAATCTAGGTCATAGGTCATAATGACGTCATTAACTAACAGTGATTTGTTGACTAGTGATCTGATATTGAGTAGAGCTCTTGTGGAGATAGCAGGAGACACTGGTATATTTCGAGGTTGACATGCTATACTTAATAAATTGGCAGATTTACCCTTTTTATTTCTCACCAGTTTAACCATTCTTCTGTTGCCTGTCATCACAGGGATTGAGAAGGCTATCTGAACTCCATAGGGCCCTGACTTTTCCTGGGGGAGAAAATTATTGGTATCAGTATTGCAGCCTGGACCCGGCACGTATCAGTCCGACTCACAGATTATCTGAGTCAGAGGAGATGGGGGGGCTCTGTGACGTTTGGGTGATGGTTTTTTCCTGCGTGGTGGAATGGGAGGGGGATTTAGGGGAGAAAAAATGGGATTTGGGCTGGTGGGGCTGGGGGAGACTCCTCCTGTTGGGTTGTTGGGGCTGGGGGAGACTCCTCGTGTTGGGGTAGGGATGATGACGTTAAAGCCTCTCTCTCGGTGTGCTGTCCTTCATGTTCACTCCTTATCTCAGGCAGTAGTAGTTTTTGTCCAGAAGGCTGTCTTATCTGTTGTTTTGGATTGTCTCGCCTCTTGTCCTTGGCAGGGGCTGCTGGTGACCGACGCAAAATAAAATCAAAAATGTTGTAGCTTAACAGCTGTACTCCTGACTTGTTATGGCAAAATCCATCTGCCTCAAAGAGGTGTCTGCGTTCCCAAAAAATGTTGAAATTGTCAATAAAGTTCACTGATTGAGCAGCACACGTATCTTTGAGCCATCTGTTTAGCATCAACAGCCTGCTGAATCTCTCGTCTCCTCGCCGAACTGTTGGTAGAGGTCCACTGATAAACACCTCAGTATTCAGACATCGAACTTTGTTCAGCAGATCATTAAAATCCCGTTTCAATACCTCTGATTGTTGCTTGACAACATCAAGTGCTCCTGTGTGAATGACGAGAGATTTCACTGTCGGATGCTCAGCAGTGATTTCCAGAATTTTCTGTGAGATATCGGACACCATATCATTGGTAAAACAAAGTTTTTTGGTGTTTTTGCCGAAAAAGTGTTTTGTCTTATTCACAGCTCCATCACCCACTATCAGCGTTTGTGGCCCAGTGGTTAGCTCTTTCTGCAGCCTTTTAGTATATGATTTAGCCTCGTACCTTTCTCTGGTGCTGGAAGATGACCTTTCTTTTGGGGAGTCAGGGTCTTGTAAAAGTGGAGCAAATCTGTTCTCTAGTAGAATCCCTTTGTCTTTGGTCGGTTTGCTCTTACTTTTTGTTTTAGCCACATTCCACGGCTGTTTTCTCCTTGGTACTGGGGTTGAAGAGTCCCTCCTGTGTGACGGCAGTGCAGGCCACTCAGTATCATCACAAGTTTCCAGGTGCTGGGTTCTGCCTGTTAACCGTCTTCCCATATCTGAGGGAGGCGATTTATCTTTCCATGAATTATGCTTTGGCTTTGCACAAAGCATTTGTCTGTTAGCCTGCTCCTTTCCGCTGATTTGGGTCATCGGTAGAGTGGTTTCATTCCCATATTGACCATTTACCTCCACGTTGACTTCGAGTCGCAGAACTTTCGTCTCCAGTACTGCTATCTTCTGGAGAAGTTTGTGGTAGTCAGCCGTGGAAAAGGGAGGCATCTCGTCGTAGCTAATTAGAGGCATCTTGTTGCTAATTAGCTTAGCTTAGCTGAGCTCCACAAACCCAGTCAATATAGTGCAGGCTTATGCTGCTGATAGGCCACACTCACAAAGTAAAAAGGGTTTAAATAATAGTGGTAGCCTTCAGATACTTTCCTAAATTAAGCTCCCAGTGATTTAAAAGTATCCAGGACCCGCTTTCCATACATTTTGTAGCAAAAGGACAGGATTACAAGAAAAGTAAGAAAGTAAGAGCGGAGAGCGAAGAGCTAGTAGACGCTTCGTCTACTAGCTTCAGTGTCCTTGACACTTTTCAGGGGTGGCTGGTGCTGTCAATCTGTATGGAGGTTGTGGAGCTCACTCGCTCCCACTCTGGTCTCTGTCTATGTGTGTCAATACGTGTCTGTCTGAGGGAGTGGAGGTTGTGGAGCTCTCTCTCTCTCACCCTGGTCTCTGTCGATGGCGGTGTTGATTCTCCTGCTGTCCACCGAGCTGGAGGATATGAGGTCATCTCTGGAACCCTAGAGGGACACACATTTGTACATTATTGCTGTTATACCTTACTTTTTGTTCTCCTCTGTTTTTTTTAAATATAGATATCGATATAGATATCGATATCGATATCTTATATATATATATATATCTTTAATATCTGTAATTGTATTGAATCTTTTATCTTTATATATATAAATATATCGTTTCTGTAACGGAGCCTCCCAGCCAAGAATTTTAGATGAGTGTACTTGAATCTTCAATCTTGAAACAATCAGCGGTGTCTAACTAAAGGTCAGAGATACGTGAGTGTGTGCATGCGTGGATGTGTGTGTGTGCTCACATTCAGACCCATGCTGGGGCTTGCCACGGCAGGCCGTGCTGACAGCTGTTTGAGGTTCTGGTAGAGCAGCTCCACAAGAGGCAGATACAGCAGGCAGATACGAGCCTGCTGGTTCTGTGCACCAAAATACATGAAAAACATAAATATATAAAATGATTTACACTGTGATGAGAAATTCTCCTGTTGTTTTAATACTGATTGCCGGACTTTCTTTTTTTTCACATTTAGGGGAGAATTATTCTGCTTCCTGGAATCTACATTGCCGTTGCCTTGGTGACAAACACACAATACTCATACACAGGGTGCGATTTGTGAAAAAACAAGAGGGGGGGATCATTTTGAGAAACATTTAATTCAGAGAAATTACCAACAGTGTGAAAACATGAAAACTGTTGATTCTTGTGTAGATAAACCTTACACGTATGCTACATAACGTAGGCGGTAGGCCTATTTTGAACGAGAACTTAACTGCATTTGCAGAAATATTTTCTCAAAATATTGTTTGTAAATTTGCCAAATAAAAATAAAATGTTAATTATTTCCCGATATCAGTTCAACAGAAAACATGAAATACAACAATGTGCTGTCAAGATGTTTTTTGGTTTTTTTTAATGGTTAATGGGGTAGACTCACTGGCGTAACAACACGAAGATAGGCCCCGGTGCAAATAATTGTTTTGGGCCCGGCGCGGTTGTTGACGGGGCGGGGGGTGGCTGCGCGATTGTTGACGGGGGGGCTTCCTTCATGGCCCCCCCCCGGCGTCTGGGCCCCAGTGCAATGCACCGGTTGCACCGTCGATAGTTACGCCAGTGGGTAGACTATAGGTCAGACTATGAAAACAGTCTGCTCTGATGACGCACTTCAGCCTTTTTTTTCTGCTTTCTGGTTGGCGGATCAATAGCAGCTGTCCCTGCTTCAACTTTGTTGTGGTCCTGTAAAATATGACGATATGCTGCTCTGGATTCTTTTCATTTTTTCTCCATTTGATTCAAGGTTTTGTTTTGGCGCAGATGACGCAGACAGGAAGTTGGACTTGTGAAACACAAGAAAATCCGGTTGGTTTTCAAAATAAAACTGCTTTCTGCGAGCGCGACGCCTCTGACTCACTCCCGGTAGATCAAAATCACAGCACAATCAAAATGAACAAGGACCCTTTGTATTTTGGTTGTTAATAATTACAATGTAATGGTGAAAATTCTTTGGGTGGGGGGGGATACATTTTGTCCCCACCGAGGATAAAAATATAATGGTATAAATTAAAAATTAAAAAAATGGACGTGGAGCGTGTGCGGGTGATAGCTGCCAGTGTAAGCAGCCTCACCTGCCTGACACCCGTCAGACTGATTAGACTCTGGGGCTGGATGAGGAATCAAGGCACCCAGGATAAACCAGCTATCACCACACACAGGCTGTGTTCGCATACTAACGTACTGCCTACTACATACTCAATGAGTATGTACTGCATACTGCCTACTAAATGAACGATTCAGTATGCCATTACACGCAGACACTGAAGTATACAGCCAAGTATCCCAGAATGCATTTCGCACCAACTGGCATCGATAGCAGAGATTTGGAAGCAGGCTGAATGCTGTTTATTTGACTGTTTATACATCACTTTATTGAGTGAAGGTATGGTTATACTTTATATCTATCATATGACCAATAATTAGGGTCGCACTAGCCTCGGTGCCTTTCTGCTGACGAAGGACAGAGTCATGAGCTATGAGCAGAGGCATGTAAGCATGGGGGCAGCTCCTCAGGATCGGAATGAGAGCGTTGTTGGTGACATGTGTAGAGTAGATAGTGGGAGGTCAGATGATGGCGAAGAACAGGCAGGCTTGTCGCTGTACATGTAAAGAATCTTTTAGATAATACCCGGAGGCGACAATCTGGTGCTGGAGTGAGACACCACAAGGACGAGAGGGGAAGACGTCAACAGCCAGAGGAGAAGAAGACAGCCCTTGTTATGACGTTTTCACTAATGTGTATATAACTTCCTGGATCAGGGATAGTTGGTGTGCAGACTTCGTGAACTGACACACACTTTGTTGTTCTGTCAGGGAAACGTAGTTGGACCCAGATATATCTGTACAACTCTGCACATTCTACTGGTGTTAACAATAAAACTGATTATTGAGTAAACTAAAACTTCTTCTATCGCTTCATTAAAGAACACGCGTGAATAAGAGTTTCAAGAGAAACTGCTTTTCACAACATGAGTCACCCTCTGGATGACCCTCACGGAATTTGCTGTAATGTTTACACATATGTGATGTGATGTCTGAAGACGTCACATCAGAAACAATGCTTTGTGAGGCAGTTGAGCATGTCCAGTAAACAAACGCCGCCTATTCAGAAACTATTGCTAATCTAGTATACATCTGGGCACCACACACTATGCAGTGTGAACGCACTACATACTCAATGTGACGTCATACTTAGTATGAATAGCACATTAGTATACAGTTTCGAACACAGCCAGTGTTACATCTGCCCGGCTTGCACCATCTTGCCATTTCCAATAAATGGATATATTCTTCCACAACCTGTGTCTCGTGTCGGAGGGCCCCAGCAAAAGCCACAGGTGGCGTGGCAGGAGTTAACTGCTACAACCGACTTAGTCACTGCCGCACATTTGTTCTATTAATGTGCACGCGACAATCAACTTGAAACATGACTTGAACCCCTAACCCTGTCAGTGTGGACGCCATGCTCTGAGCAGTTGAGCTAGACAAGGATAGAATGGAAAAGCCAGCAGACAGCAGACAGGACTATAAACCAGTTGTGGCGGGGTAAGTCCGGCCACACGCCACCTAAGTGGCTTTCTTTCGGGGCCCTCCGACACAGGACACGGGTAGATGTTATTCAAGGTGTTTATTTGGAGTTTCAGGCAGAATGGTACACGCCGAGCTGATGGTACTTCTTGTCATGACAGTGCTCCTCCTCGAGTGTGTGTGTTGATGGCTGGTTTATCCTGGGTGCCATGATTGCTCATGCACCACAGATAACGATAACGATAAGGAAACAACGGTGCTCTAGGCTATTGCGATATGGTCCGCATCCTTATCTCTCAGAGATCAACAGGTGAACAACAGTCTCACATGAATACATAATAAGTATTTATGTCAAACACATTTTCATTTTTACATTCAGGCCTTTGCATAACTGACATGTTTTGTGTTGCGTGACACACGTATGTCTGGCTGGTGTAGAAGTGGTTTGATAACAGTACTGAGACAGCATAACCGCTGTGACCCGAGATAGCGCGACCGTTAGTCCTATTGCCTAGGACGTAATCACCGTCCTCCTGCTCTTTCACCCTCTTGCCCTCTCTGTGACATGACAGGATGACGTATATAAGAAGATAGTTGAGAGAGCATTTTTTTTAAATACCTCCTGTAACGGGAAGTCCTTTTTATTATATATAACACACAGAAAACAACTAACGGATAAAGAACAACTAGGTCAAACCTAGTATGTGGCTGGACCGTGAATGTGTCCTTACTTAGCGCTCCATAGATTCAGAACCAACAGCAGTCAATAAACAGAGCGCTTGTAAACGCTCTCTAGAGGTACAAGTCCACAGGATCCGTAATTTCCCTGCCTCCCATTCACTGTGTGAGCAAACTTCAACACGATGTGAGCAGCCCTGCAATTCATTCTGATGGCGTGCTGTTGAGTTTCGTGAGGGTGAGCATTGCGTGCTCCTCATTTGCATGAAGATAAGTTCTTGTTGATGCAAATCCGAGACGTCCTCTGGAAACTCCCGAAAAACTGTGAAACTAACCGGTGTCAATCTAAAATGAAGACAGATTCAGCAACTGCATGGCTTATTTCTCGCCTCAAGTGCTTTCGGAAACACATTTTAGTGTACTATTCAGCTGTCAAATGACATCGTTTGTGAGACGGCCGCCATGTCGGTCCGGTTTGAAATCCGAAAGCAGACAGCCCACAACTGAAAGCAAAAAAAACACAACATCACACTTACCTTGTAGACCGTGTAGCGGTCGTCGGCCGCATGCTTGACCAGCAGGTTCTTGAGGGTTGCCACGGCGACCTGCCGCACCTCGGCGCTGCGCTGCTGCTGCAGGGCGCACGCCACCTCTCGCAGCAGCAGGCCGACCAGGAAGTGGTTGCGGCAGTACTCCTCTGTCAGGCTGAACTCCAGGTTCTGGTCTGGGGGGGGGGGGGGGGGGGGGGTCAAGGGGGGGTCACGGGGGTCAAAAGTGAGAGGTTAGAGGTCAGACGACAAAGGGGTTAGCCTCTGTTCAGTTGGTCGGTCCGTTGGGTTGATGAGCAGTAGCAAAAGTAGTGATGCTGGGAAATGAAGCCGAAACCAAAACACAGGATTTAGTATATTGATGTGCATATTATTGTTAAATATAATATATTTTATATGAAGAGATCTGATCTACATTGATAAAGTCGGGGCTCTTTGCCCAATCGTCTTGAACCCACCATGCACTTCTCCTGCCGACATCACATCCAAACATCTAACAAGAACCGCCGACCACATAACTGACTGTACATGCAAGTAGAACAATCAGTGTGATTGGCTCGTCAAGTCGTCGACTTCATTCCACAGACACATACAGAATGCCAATCGTCCTTCGTTCTCAGAACACAAAATGGGCAAAGACAGAGCGCATGTCCCTGATGTAGACGTATGAAGCCTGCCGAGCAAGAAGGAAGAGACAGTGATGAAGAGTTCAGTTCATCAACGCGTCCGCTAAGCCTCCCAATGTCCTGGCAAGCAACCGGTGGAGCGAATGACAGGAGGAGCCAAGCGTTGATTAGCATCGGCACGGTGGCGGTGGATGCATCGCGTGGCAGCGCGAGCTGGAAGCCAGCGGAAAAAGGAGAAGGAGGAGGAGGAGGAGGAGGAGGATACCAAGAAGAAAAACAAACAAACAAGGGGTCTGCGTTTTTCGGCGGCAGACGAGGTGTGCGTGCGCTGTGGCGCTACCTACCTACTGTGCCAAAAATCTCCGAGGCGTACGAAAATAAATCTGACCACAAGCAAAACAAAAACAGAAGGAGGGGAGGGGACGTGGAAATAAAATTAAAGAAAAATATGAAACATTCCATGCATTTGGTGCCATTAAGTGCAATTATGGTTTAATGGTATGGACTGTGGAGGTCAGTAGTGGTGTAGTAGTGGTAGTAGTGGTAGTAGTAGTGTACTAGTGGGGGCGGACACAGGTGTAGCTCAGTCAAAGAACGATGGGTCTGTGGGCAGCCATAATGAACGTCACAGGGGCACACCGGTGTTCGCCGCTACTATTACATCTCTGTGATAAAGGACAATATTTTTTATTTAATATTTTTCTTTTGGGGGGGGGGGGGGGGGGGGGTAAGGTTGTTCACAGACGAAAAGGTTCTGGGTTCAAACCTCAACGTCGACCCGGTCTGCCTGTAGGCGTCCTTGAGCAAGACGCTCTAATTTAGACGCTCTCTTTAGATACATGTAATGACACGTACCTAAAGTCGCGTTCGTACATGTCGTACATTTTGGCCGTTAAAGGTATTGTCAGCGGTGCTGGGGTTGACGTTAGAACTCAACACCAACACATAAACACAATCCCATGAGTTGGTGGGGGGGGGAGGGGGGGGGGGGGGGGCTTTGGTATGCGTGTGTTGGTCGGTGGTGTTGGTAGGGCAGCCGTTGAAGAGACACACACACATACACACACATACACACACACACACCTTGCACCCTCTGGAGCTTGGTGCGTCCGAATGCCATGGGTAGGTTGAGGGGGATGTAGTGCTCGTGGTTCCCCAGCGTCATGAGGAAGTCGAACTTCATCTCCGTCAGCACCTGAAGAGACGTGACTCTTTTTTAGTAGAAACTCAGAGGCTCGGGAGCATAGCATGGTGAAAGCGGCCAGTAAGATGCATTGTATTCTTATTTGAATGAAGGAGCTGGAGGACGAGGTGGAGATTATACATACGCATAAATGTGTGTGTGTGTGTGTGTGTGTGTGTGTGTGGGTGGGTGCATGTGTGTGTGTGTGTGTGTGTGGGGGTGGGCGTGTGTGTGTGTGTGTGTGTGTGTGTGTGTGTGTGTGTGTGTGTGTGTGTGTGTGTGTGTGTGTGTGTGTGTGTGTGCTTACCGTGGGGTCATGCAGGGTGAAGCCACACATGTAGTCATTGACCAGGCTGAAGGCAAAACCTCTGTTCATGAAGGAGAGACACCTCTGGAGAGAGAGAGAGAGAGAGAGAGACAGAGAGAGAGAGAGAGAGAGAGAGACAGAGAGGGGAGATAAGGAGATAAGGGAAGAGAGAGAGAAGACAGAGAGAGAGAGAGAGAGAGAGAGAGAGAGAGAGAGAGAGAGAGAGAGGAGAGGAGAGGAGAGAGAGAGAGAGGAGGAGGGAGAGAGAGAGAGAGAGAGAGAGAGAGAGAGAGAGGAGAGGGAGAGGGAGAGAGAGAGAGAGGCTTTTGAATGGGGGGGGGGGCTTTGCTCACACGGGTATTAAATATCTAAATATTGACCCAAGCATCCTGAAAATCTGGGGTGCACACAAAAGCCCTGGTACGTGTGAAGATGATTTAAAAATTTAGACAAACATGTGTGTGTGTGTTTGTTTTGATTAATCCATACATTCCTCTCTACTTTTAACCCATCCTATGCTAGGCGCTAGGAGCTAGGAGCAATGGGCTAACACAGGATAGCGCCCTGGAACCAACTCTAGTTGTAGTGCCTTGTCTTGGTTATGGACAGCAGGAGTGTTAACTTGTCTTGGTTACGGGCAGCAGGGCAGGAGGTTAGGGTTAGGGTTGGTTAAAAAACAGGGAGAACATACAAACTCCACACAGAAAGGATCCCCACCCAGGACCTTCTTGCTGTGTGTGTGTGTGTGTGTGTGTGTGTGTGTGTGTGTGTGTGTGTGTGTGTGAGCGGGATGGCTCTGATCTGGTCTGGTCGGAGCTTGGTCAGGGGTCAGGGGTCAGGGGTCAGACCTTGATGAAGACGGCCAGGCTGAGGTTGATGCAGCGAGCCTCCTCGGGGATCTCCGCGTGGCGGATGGTGATGTGGGGCATGATGGACAGCAGCAGGGACTGCAGCGCCTGGTGGAAGCTGTCTGGGAACCGCTGGCTGCGCGGCATCTGAGGCCGTCCGAAAAACAGTTAACGAAATTTGTTTCTGTTTTTACACACTTTTTTTTTTTTTTATCATGACTAATACAAGAAATGTATACGATATGTCAATAATGTCTATAAATGTCCCAAGTAATCAACATCAGCTTAATGCTATCAGGAAGTCAAGAGCAAAAGATAACTGGTTCCATTTTGAAGGAATATCTAGCTTTGAGGATTAAATCCAGACCTGGTGGCGTAGGAAGTATAGTTATATACATTAACATTTATGTGTGCTGTTTGCTCCGGACTTCAGATATTATGTTTGGCAACGTAAAGCAAAGTAAAAAACCAGAAAGGTAATACAATCATTACTTTTATTACTATTATTGTTATAATACTCTCTGGCCCAAGAAGGCCTATTATTGACAGTGAAATGAGAAAAGTAGTGCATCAAACGAAGTTCCAAGATAGTGGAACTATTGTGTTTGATTCCCAGCCCAAAGGTACTGGGTTCGATTCTCCTAAATGAATAATCACCTGCTCTGAACTCACTGACACTTCAAGAAGCGTCCAATGATTGACAGCAGTTGCACACACACACACACACACACACACACACACGAACTCACACACACACACCAACACAAAAATGTGCTGTCCCTGCCAAGGACTAGTAGATGCAGCACAACGTGGAGATAAAGGGAACTCAAGCGTGCTATAGTTTGATCCTGGTCCAAATCTAGACTAACATGTCAACACATTTTAAAAACAAAGTTGAAATACGGGCTCAAATCACCCCCTGCAGGTAAAACACATGCTTTTACATGATACCTGTAACTGGCTGTTTTGGGTCACCTGGTAACGTCAATAAAACATTCTGGCTACATCCACAAGGATGTAGCCAGAATGTTTGTAGTGCGTGGAGACAGCCAAGTCCTGAACGGCCAAATAGCCTGTAGCCGAAGTGTCTACCAAAAATTAGATACAGGGTAGACAACCAGAGAATGCATGTTTTGGGACCAGCTCAAACAGGTTGGTTTAGTTTTCCTTTCAATGTCAGACAATCAGGTAGATCTTATCGAGCGCGGAGGGAGCCAGAGGGAGGGGCCTCTCCACTACTCACCTTTATGCGGTTGCCCTGATGTAGGTACTGGGCCATGGATTTGGCCATCGTCTCGAAGAAGAACCAGGAGTACTGGAAACACACCAGAGACAAAGTGACATCGCTAGAGCCCTATGGTATACATCGTAACACCACATCACTCCTTTTGTGAACCTTGATGTCACTATACTCCCAATGTTGATTGTGTGCTTGTGTTTTTGATCCCAGCCTCACCCAGAAGTCGCTTTGGATAACATCGTGTCATGCTCATTTGAATAAATACATTCTTTAGTGCAGGGGGGAGAAGTAGGATTTCAAACATGAAAAACAGGAAGTATATTTTTAAAAGGCATCGTGAGTCATGGAGCCATGAGAAATGCTGCATTGCGCAATGGTTTTATTTTCCTGTAAATGAAAGCTGACACTAGCCTGAAGTGGGCCGGGGAACTATTATCATTTAGCATTGTCCGAGAGCCATTTAAAATGGAAAAAAATTAGGTACTTTACTTTTATTATTTTATTTTATTATTCAGCGACAATCAACACATTTGATCACAAAGCAACATCAAAAACTCGACATGTACATGTAAACAGCCGGCCATTCACCAGCACACACACTTCAATTGATAGTGAGTGAAATGACGAGACCTAGTGGCCATCGTTGGGAATACCTTGAGCAGCTTGTTGCTGGTGTTGAAGTCGGCCGTCTGCTTGAGGACGGCGGTGACAGCGGTGGCCAGCACCTCGTGTGTGGTGGCGGAGCTCGCCGTCGCTGAGCAGTTGGTCACAAACACATACTGGGGGGAACACAGGACGCGGTCGTAATGTTGATTATTTATTTATCGTATATTTGACTATTTACTCCAAACCAGAGTTTACAAAGGCAAAAATGCTCAAATGATTAAACTGGGTTCAATCATCTGGGTTTGATCCCCCAAAGTCCGCAGTCGTATCTGTAGGCATCCTTGAGCTCGATGCCCCCCCATTATTATTATAACAATAACAATAATAATAGTTATAATAATAATAATAAAATAATAATAATAATAATAATAACAAAAGCAATAATAATTATAACCATTAATAAGATATTTTAATGACCTATACCTAAAATAAAGTAAAAAGCAAGTAACGCTACACAGGTCTTAAACTCGGAGGCCAGAGGAGAAGTTTTGTGATTTTTTTCATAACTTCTGAAACACTGAATAAATAAGACATGTGACATTGTAAAACTAAGGAACAAAACAAGTGGGAAACGTGATGGGAGCAAAGAAGAGATGAATGAATAAAGAAGAGAGGGACGGAGAGATGGGGTGGGTGTATGTGTGTGTGTGTGTGTGTGTGTGTGTGTGTGCTCCTCACCTTGAGGAAGGAGCGCAGGTAGTGTTCAAGCCCCTCCTCCTGACACCTGGACACTATGTGTATGATCACACTGAGGACACACACACACACACACAATTATTACACAATCATTATTTTTGTTAATGTTTTCCAAACAAACCAAGTTTACTTTCTATGAATACTAAACCACATGATGAAACCTAAACTATGACTTAAGCCTCAAGCACACACGTAAAAAAAGGCAAATGTAGCGGTTCTAGTTCTTGTCTGTGTGGCGCTATAAACAGGCACTTCGGGATGTCCCGAAGCGTAAATACGACTCCAACAGGAGAGCCGAGCGTACGGACACCACTGACCGGAGGGAGTTGACCGCCACATCGTGGGCTTCTCTGGTGGCTGTGGTGAGCACCTCGAACAGCTGCATCAGTATGATGGGCAGGAAGTTGACCATGACCTGGGTCTCCATAGCATGCAGGCACTGGAGAGACAGAAGAAGAAGAAGAAGAAGAAGAAGAAGAAGAAGAAGAAGAAGAAGAAGAAGAAGAAGAAGAATGTAGCCCGTCATCACTTGAGAATTCGTTGTTCATTATTATGTTCAATACAATATTGTGTATGTATCTAACAGAATCATGTGAATATGTGAATATGTGAAATGATTTGACATTTTTAATAAATTAAGCAAATTAGATAAATAAACTGATCAGTTATTCATTTTATGGAATTATATGTTTATGATAATTTTGTATTTTATAAACAAATTTTAAAGAAGACGAGGCGGCCAAGACATGTGTAACTTAATTTGTATAACCTGTGGGATTGTCCCCCAAAACAACGTTCTAAAAACTGGACTTTGATGGTTCTCTAAGAAGCTTCTGTACATTGTGCTCCTCCCACGGTCTGACGCCCGACTATCCACATGTATCAACCAATGGGATGTAAACGAGGGAGTGTGTGGGAAGCTTGCGGCGCCTCACTTTCAGGTACTTGATGAGCTCAGCTGGGTTTCCTTCAGGGCTGCTCCTCATCAGCTGGCAGTGTTGGAAGAACTTGTGGAGATGCAGGTCCTACGGAAACACACAAGCTACAGTTACCAAACGAGTTGAAACACACATACTACAGTTACCAAACCAGTTGAAACACACATACTACAGTTACCAAACCAGTTGAAACACACATACTACACTTACCAAACCAGTTGAAACACACATACTACAGTTACCAAACCAGTTGAAATACACATACTACAGTTACCAAACCAGTTGAAACACACATACTACAGTTACCAAACCAGTTGAAACACACATACTACAGTTACCAAACCAGTTGAAATACACATACTACAGTTACCAAACCAGTTGAAATACACATACTACAGTTACCAAAC
This sequence comes from Merluccius polli, assembly GCA_030340625.1. Classification (NCBI taxonomy): domain Eukaryota; kingdom Metazoa; phylum Chordata; class Actinopteri; order Gadiformes; family Merlucciidae; genus Merluccius; species Merluccius polli. The sequence goes on from JAOPHQ010003747.1 coordinate 116,666, forward strand.
CAGTTGAAACACACATACTAAAGTTACCAAACCAGTTGAAACACACATACTAAAGTTACCAAACAAGTTAAAATACACATACTACAGTTACCAAACCAGTTGAAACACACATACTAAAGTTACCAAACAAGTTAAAATACACATACTACCGTTACGAAGTGGAAAGAAATACACAAATTTATCAACAAGTATGTTTTTGGTGTTTTTACCTGAGTGTATATCGTGGAGGCCAAGCGTGTTTTCACTTTAAACAGTGGCTTGGCGTTCTCCACCCATTTGATGTCCGCTTGGGACTTTGAAGAAAAACAACACATTTAATAAGCAGTTTGTCCATCTACTTTTAGATTTAAAGCAGCCTTATATTATGTCTGGCCACTAGGGGGCAGAATTGGTCCACTATACTCTAAAGGTATCATTTAAACAAATGGCTTTTAGAACTTGTTTTTTAGAATGATGACAATTAGCAACCAGTTGCTCTGGCAATTTTGATTTTCAATTTAAATAACAAAATAACAACAGTTGTGTGAGTGAGTCACCATCAACATTTCTCAAACGCTGATCTTGTTTTTAATTGGTGAAGATAAACACATTGACAGCAGTATACAGTGAGTGTGCAGACTCTGATGCATATTACCTAACTTGTCTAATTGGATGCCTGTGTATAGCTTCTTCTACACCATAACACAATCACATTTTTTACCCTTGACCTGCTAAAGTATTATTTATGAGGTGGATATTTAAGCTGTAAAATACTGCATGTTTATGGCGTATGTAGCACCATAACCAAGCAATTGAAATCCACCAAAATGATTCATGGACATATCACACACATGGGCTGGTACCTTCTTGGCGTCCTGGCTCCTGTCCCCCCCTAGGTAGCCAGGATGGAGGGTGGCAGCGACGGGCAGCTGCATCTCCACAGACTGCATCCTCCCTTCCTTCAGCAGGGGGCTCCAGGAGTAGCCCACTGGGGGGGGGGGGGGGGGGTAACCCAGGTTGAAGAAGTCATGCACACATGGATTGATGCATTGTTTTTATAGGGATTGTACATCATAATGCATCATGGGATTTTTTGTTGGCGATACTCTGCCATATTGAGAGGACTCAGGAGAGTTGTAGTAGTACTGGAGAATCCTAAATCAACGTAAATATACCCTAACCTTAGCCTGGCTCCGCCCACCTACGTACTTCCGCTCAAATTTCATTTCACTTCAGTACTAAGGTCTGGCGATGCTACTATGTTAGAACGATTTCTTTTCCCCAAAATCTGCGGTCCAATCAGCGAACAGGCGCGGCCTGAGAACAGTGACGTAGAGGTCGTGCGCGAATTTCAGTTATTGAGCGGAAGTACGGAGGCGGGCGGAGGCTAATGCTAATGCTCACTGCATCTGCCGTTTGTATACTGCGCGCAACGTGGTTTCTGGCGCATGAAATACGTCACGACCAAACGTTAGCGATTGGTTAAGGCAGATCCAGAGTGGCACTGGGCAGAGCCAATAGGTTTTAAACTTCAACAGCACCCGCCTTCAAGTGAGAAATCGTTTGTCTCTACAGCATTGCTAGACCTTTAGTATGAATGTAATGAGTACCAAGGTCTAGTTAGGACTAGGCTACCCTAACCTAGGAGCTAATGAAAACTTTGTTTTCATGAGAAACACTGTGGCAGTACACAACAATGTCTCCCCATAATGACACACACACATTATATATATATATATATATATATATATATATATATATATATCCTATACTTAGCACCTATGACCTCTAACAACTGTAATATGCCAGTGTTGGGAACGTTACTTTAAAAAAGTAATTAGTTATAGTTACTCACTACTTGTTCTAAAAAGTAACTGAGTTAGTAACTGAATTACTTTATAATAAAAGTAACTAGTTACCAGGGAAAGTAACTATTTGCATTACTGTAAAAAAAAAAAAAAAAAAGTTGCTATATGTCAAAGAATTTTGATTTTTCTGGATGAATTTGAAATGAAAATGAATTTGAAGTAGTGCTTATATCTCCACATGAAAATGCCAACTTTTCATCGGATTGCTCCGGACTCACCATCTCTGCTGCTTCTTTGAATCTGTTTGGTGTGTGTGTGTGGTGCGCGTGGCCTGGCTTGTAAAAACATTGGCTACCATGAAACATGACTCTGCCTTAGCCAATCATAATCGCCTCACTAGCAGTTTGTGTATGGAGCCAGGGGTGCGTTCGGATTCCGCAGTTTATTCAATCAATTCATAGTAACGCACCGCATTTAACGTTCAGTAACGATAACGGCATTGTAACGACGGAAACAGTAATTAGTTAGATTACCCCGTTACTGAAAAAATTACAGCGTTACATAACACCGTTCTTTTCAACGGCGTTATTCCAAACACTGATGCCACACCAACTGTTAATCCTACATTGACAAGGTGTAAAACATGTTTGTGTAATGTAATATAGTTTCTTTTCCGCTTAAGGAGAAGTGAGACTTATAATCCTAAGAATTTGGTTGGGCGGGAAATCACATGACTCATGCGCATGCCAACACATGTACACACACATGGTCAGTGACTCACCCAGTGACTCCACCCCCTCCCTCCGCTTGGTGGCGGTCTTGCTGCTGAACTCGCAGCTGATGTGGTAGAAGGTGAAGAGGAGGTGGTGCTTCTCGTGGACGTGCACCGGAAGCTCGATCTTTACCTGTGCACACGTCATTGGGGGGGGGGGGGGGGGGGGGGGGAATATAGGCCTTTAGGACAGAGGTCTAGTAGTAGGGGCGAGCACACAGGTGTACCTCATGACCGCCTAAAATTTAAAAAAACCCTGGCATAAAACCCTGTAGTAACAGCAAGCGAGCGTCCGGCGCTCGGGCCACACTGAAGCCGTTACACTCTGAACACTCTCATTCATTAAATCTGTTATGTCGTGTCAACAAACCACAAGATAACTCCACCTTTCAACTAAATGAATCAGCCGTCCCTCGCGCACGATACTGTGTCTTAAGGCCACTTTCAACACAGGCGAACGGAAGTAAATAGTAACATTTAGCTCAAAAGTCACTCGCAGCCCATTAGGACGTACCAATAGAAAACAACCTGTTGTTTTCTATTGGTACGGTTTTGTCGCTGGCCCTCTGTCGCGTCGCATTCAGTCAGGACACGGTGTGAGAACCATAATACATTTTAATGAGCGAAACCTTGTTTTTGTCCCTACTATTACAATATACGACACGTTATGTAAAAACTCGTCAAATCACTGTAATTTTAACTTAAACAACAACAATAAACAAATAATTAATTAGTATTGTGTCTAAAAACTAGATTTAAAATAAGTTTACTTTTTTTGCCTAATGCTTGATGATGATGCCCCCTTGTGGTGAAAAACACGAACCTGTATAAATATATATATACTTTTTTCACCACAAGGGGGCAGCATCATCAAGCGAACATATTGTACAACCCTAGGTCCCTACTGCTTGTACATATTTCTGACACACGGTTGTGCTGACAGGAAATCATTGGTTAATAGGAAGACTGAGTTCTGAGCCAACACTGATGCACATGAAGCTTCTTAGCTGTTCCAACATGACTTGGAGCGTGGAAAGGTGCAGCTGAGTCAGCACAAATATCACAAAACCCCAGGATGAAGCAACATCATTAAACTTATTTGGGTTTTTTCCCACTTAGAAAGAGTAAGAAATATAGTGAATAGTTCATAATAGTCCCTAAACGACTAAATGCGGTCATTCTTTTGTTCTTTAGCCATAATCACAGTGAGGTTGGGGAAAAGGGCAGTTGGTAATACTCAACTTTACCATGAAGCTAAAAGGGGGACGTGATGGGGATGGATTTAATAGGACTGTGCGTGTGTGTGTGTGTGTGTGTGTGTGTGTGTGTGTGTGTGTGTGTGTGTGTGTGTGTACATGACAGGGGGTCTCTAAGAGGTTAATCTGTAGTGACGACACGGTACCCCAGGTGTCTTTATGTGTGTCTATATCTGTGTGTGTGTGTGTGTGTGTGTGTGTGTGTTTATGTCTGGATCGGTCCAGCATGATTAGCCTAGCATAACATAAAAATAACAAAATAGGTGCCACCTTCAATGTTTTGCATGACTTTGCATCACAAAATTATTTAAAAACTCTTCCTCACTACCCCAACGGAAGGACGCCTCAATGTCTTCGACTCGGGGGACTTCCCCTTCAAGTTGTGAAATCTGCAGTTGTCGTCACACAGCCTGGCAGCACTCCAACAGTGCAGAATGGTGGAAGTGAAGTGAAAACTTAACAGATCATATGCTTTGATCGTTCTCAGCCTCACGAGGCTCCTAGCCACTAGGCCAGTGGTTCCCAAACTGGGGGTCCCGACCCCCACTAGGGGGCGCCAATGCTTCACGGGCGGTCGCGAAGCCCTCTTGATTTTAAGGGTGCAAGAATCTTTCATTTAAGTTCATTTATTTAGGAAAAACTTTTTTTTAATTCGTATAACAGCGCGTGTGGACGTCAACACCAGCAGTATTCACAGAGCTAAGCTGGCTAAATGACCTGGTCCCAAAACAAAGAGCTGATGAAAAATGACCAAGCGTCCGGGAGAAGAGGATGCTGGCTTTCTCAAAAAGAAAGAGGACTTGCCGGGAAATTTATATTGAGTTTGTCTTCATCGAGGCAATGGACAAAATTATAGCTGAATGTAGCATTTGCAGTGAGAAATTGTGACATGAAAGTTTAAAACCCTGACACCAGACTACTAAACCCCCTCAGATGGTGGTTCCCTCAGAAAAAGGACCTTGTGGTGCCAAACAGAACCCAGAACATGAGGGAAAATCCTCCAGGGCTGGAAGCAACCAAAAGCAAAACTGTTGGCATCATGTGAGTGCTCTCTCCTTATTGCACAAGCTAAAAAGCCACACAACATCGGTGAAACCGGCTTGCATTAAAATGGCTGAAATAATAAAAACTATTACGTACTATTAAAAAGTATGTATGATACATGACAATTAAGATAAAATCATAACAGACATAGAATTGTGTCCCTAAAAATGGAAAGGAAAAATACATTGAAATATCCACAGGAAATAATCTGTTCAGCATTTTATAAAGATTTCCTGCAGGTATTAAGTTCAATATTTAGTTTTTAATAGTTTCATTGTACAGTTAATTTGTATGTGCTGTTATCATTTCTTTCTTAAAGAAGCACTATGCAACTCGTTTATCAAAAATAACCTTAACCATGCAGGTTGAGAGTCGTTCTGATCGTTCTACAACACTTTCTGGGTTGTTTGGTGGGTGATTCATCTCCCCCTGTTGGGTCCCCGCGGAAAAACAGAACATGCAACTTCATGTGGCCGTCCCGGCCACTTACGGATGGGACTCAGCGGAAGTATCCAATCGCGCCTCGAAAATGTAGTCAGATTGTAGTTTCACTGCTTTACGGTAGACCTGGGCGGGGGTGCCAAACATGGGTCCGGCTGAATATAAAGAGTCAGTTGCAAGGCAATTCTGGATCAATCGACAAATCCACTATGGATCCATCAAGACCCAAGAGGGGAAGGTCGGGGGAATCGAAGAATAAGAGAAAGGATTATGATAAACAAAGAAACCAGACACGAATGAACATAGGGCGAGCTTATGCGGAATGGCGTCAACTGAGAGACTCGGAAGAATGCAAAACGGACGCCGACTTGGCTGTCTTGCTGCTGAAATTGTAAGTAGCCTACCCTTGGGTGAACTTCGTTTTTGTAATGTGGTTTGAGAGTCTGTTGAACAATGTGTTTTGCTCGACCGTTTTATTGTGAGCCCTGTATGTGTTTAGCTTGGTTGCTTCATGGCTAGCTTGCTAGCTAGTGAGGGTTTATCCTAGCAGTGACTTGCTACCACACATGTTTGTTTGCGGTCCGAATCCAGGTTCTCCTTGTGTATTACTATTTATTTATCGAAGTGGGGGGTGGGGGGCGTTGTCAATGAGTTTTTACGACAGTGTTGTAGGCCTATTCCGAAGCTGCAGGGGGAGCTCTATAGTGAGAAATGCGAGCCCAATTCCGGCGAAAACCCAGAAACAGCGGAGGAATAACCGAGTTGCATAGCGCACCTTTAATGCAATGAATATAATGAAATATACATTAAGATATTTCAAAAGTGTGTGGGGGGCCGTGGGGGTCGTCGGTGTATACACTGGTAAAATAGGTGTCCCTTAAGAAAAAGGTCAGGGCAATCAGGGCTGAAGTCGGCTCTGATTGTCGTGTCGTGTGGGGGGGTCTCAAGACACGGGATTTCGCCTCCCCCCCGCAGAGTTGGGAGGGCAAAGATTTTTTCAAACCGGTTTAATATTATCGGGCCCGACTCGCATTGTGTGTGGGGCACTGAGACTAGATAGGCAATTATGCAGATCTAGATTACGCCAATGAGATGTGAGATCAAGAAGGACCGATGGGAAAGGGGGATGAACTGGGACTGCGCTCACTGTTTACAACAACAACAACAACAACAACAACTGCTGTCTTCCGTTTCCTGTCTATGTGAGTTGCCGTGTTCCCGCGAGATGACGCAGGGATAGCCGGGTCTTCATGTGTGTAACCCCCGCGTGTTCCCAGTCGCCTCGTGTGGACCGCTGACCCGACGGCAAGGCGAGACTGACCGCCGGGACCAGTCGCGTAGCGTGTGTGTGTTTACCGCTCCCACGGAGTCGGCCCGCCGAGCGGGCAGGAAGCCGAAGTCTGCTAAATGACTGCTGAGATAGTCTGCTAAATGACCGCTGAGAAAGTCTGCTAAATGACCGCTGAGATAGTCTGCTAAATGACCGCTGAGAAAGTCTGCTAAATGACTGCTGAGATAGTCTGCTAAATGACCGCTGAGAAAGTCTGCTAAATGACTGCTGAGATAGTCTGCTAAATGACCGCTGAGATAGTCTGCTAAATGACCGCTGAGATAGTCTGCTAAATGACCGCTGAGATAGTCTGCTAAATGACCGCTGAGATAGTCTGCTAAATGACCACATGTAAACGTTTCAACAGGTCCACTCGGTTGGACAGAGTCGGGTTCGCTCACCTCGTCGTAGAACTCGGGGTTCTGGTTGTGGTGCAGGACGGCGGCGCACGCCCCGCCGGTGAAGAGTGGCTCCCCAGGCTTGCCGTAGATGCACTGCAACACAACATCAATGACATCGACAACATCAGTCGGAGGTGCGGAGGGCCCTTTGATTTCAGGGGGCCCGCCGCCAGCGAGAGTGAGAGGGGGCGGTGAGTCTGTGGTTGGCGCACAGGACAAAATGAGATGTGGAGGGATCCTGTGATCTCAAGTACAGACTAAACAAAGGCCAAAACACACACGCTAAACGGTACGGTTTTGGTTTTGTTGAGAAAATAAATGAGCCCCACGTCGCGTATATATATATAGGGCCCCCTATACGCGATGTGATTTTCTCGATTTTGGGGAGATATGTCGGTACCACCAGAGATGAGATGAACTCATGTCATGGCATGTTCATGCGGGAATTCCTCTTCCTCTACCGCCAAATCTTTTTTATCTTTCCTTCTGGGCTTCCTTGGTTACCGCGAACATTCACGTGAAACAAATACACCTTTATAGGACACAGCAGGATACAAGCCTGTGTGTGCGGCACACTGCAAATTCCAAAATGTGTGTGCACCGTGTGTTAGCAACATTTCATGTAAGAACCTGCTATGTGGTGAGAGAGAGAGAGAGTGAGATGGGGAAGAGAGAAAGAAAGAATGAGAGAGAGAGAGAGAGAGAGAGAGAGAGAGAGAGAGATGGCAGCTTCGGGCAAGCGAGAACAAATGCTATTCATCAGAACCGACAAATTGGCAGCTGGATTAAGAGTGAAATCCCGGTCTCCTAATGGGAGCTGTTTGATATCAGAACTGCTAGGCTGACGGGTCTCATCATCGCTAATGGGTGATAATGACCGGTACCGGCCCAAGGGAAGGAACACAACATATGGTCACAGAACCAAGGGTCTCAGTATGGAGAGAGAGGGATGGGTTGAGTCTGATGGACATGACAGGGCTCTTAGTCACACGCGTGTGCGTGAGAGTGAGTGTGTGAGTGAGTGTGTGAGTGAGTGTGTGAATGAATGAATGAATGAATGAATGAATGAATGAATAGTTTATTTATGTGTCTGGCTGTTTGCTACATGGCCCATCCCTAATGGGATTATTCAGAAAACATTTTTTCCTAGTGCCATCACGCTGGCACAAAACAAAAATAGATACGAGATAAGTAGAAAATAAAATTAACAGATAAAAACAGATAAAAACAAAATAAGTGTTCAGTATGATGTGTGCACACATCATCTCGCACGTGTAGGAAAAATTTGATTGGGGACAAAATCTGTTTTCCCGTTGAATAATTACTATGCATATTGACTCCTCATCAAGCAACTAATTAAACCGAACCTGAAAGCCAAATTCTAATAAGCACTGGACAGGAATATTAGCTTCAAAAGGGGCTTGAAACTACAAACACAGTATTGTTTGCGAATGACCTCAAAACAACATTTATAGAAAACCCCCCATCCTCGTGGACCTCTTAGTTCCACTTTCAGTTTCCCTCCCAAAAAAAAAGCTCCTAATGGTTTGGTCCAACCCCTCCCACACACAGATAGGGAGG
>JAOPHQ010003748.1:0-22500 GCA_030340625.1 Merluccius polli
AAGGGAGACACGGACTATACTGTATATACACACAAGGTAAGGACACAGGTGGAAACAATCAGGGCGGAGACAGGTAATTCTAAAGGTGGGGAAACAGACATTAGGGGGGAAAGCAAAACTAACAACAATGGACACAGACAGGAAGTGGAACCAAAATAAAACAGGAAATCACAAGACAACATAGACACGAGACAACACTGAATAAATTAACTTAACACTTTTTCTTGGTCATGACACCCCTACCTGCTCCTGAATGACCTGTAGGCCTTCACAATCATTGCACGTCCCTCTGGAGCTAAATTACTAAATATTGAACTTGTTGTTCTTGTGTTTCAGTCAAAAGAAGGGGAAGGAGGAGGAAGACGGTGAAGAGGAGCGCGGGAAAGTCACGGAGAGCAGCATGGCGTGCGACACGTGGACGGTGTTTGTAACGGAGCGTTCTCCGACGACGAGCGGCTCACCAAGATGTAGTCCATCGTCTGTGTGTGGGTGTTGTGTGTGTGCGTGTTTCTACTGCACCCTAACACACCTTCATACTTTAATTTTTTAAAATAAAGGTCAATAAACTCTTAATTGAGTGTCTTGATCATTTGGTTGTAGTTTGAGGGTCAACAGAAAAGTGCTGATGTGTTTTTCCATTTAAAATTCTGTTTTCCTTTTAAAAAGTCTGCATGCTGTGACTCTATAAACCACATTATGTGGATCATTTTTTGGAGTTGTAAACACTAAAATTTTAATTATAGGCTAAAGGTTATTCTCCTCCAACACTGTACACAATGTTAATTCCTTGTAGTCACCTAGTATCCCCTCACTAATCATTCAGTGAAGTCAATCTTTCTGTGGTTTTATCATTTGATTTGACTTTAAAACGTCAGATGAAGTGTTTTTTTATGCTGTTTGTGTTGCTGTATTGCCTTCTATCAGAGGAGCTCAACATTGTGTTTAAGAGTCCAGTAAATCACTGACTATAGTATTGTAATGACTGAATGAACTGCATAATAAATGTGTCATAGTCTGTAAACCAGGGCGGAGTTACACCATCTAAATCACCTTTTACTTTACAGAGAAAGATGGATAGGAACAATATTAGAGCACAGAAATCAATTGGAAATCAATTCTGAATATGCCTCAGTTCAATATTTCTATGACTTATAGTTTTATTTCTGCATTGTATTCTACTGTGATATGTTTGAAATCATCCCATGTACCCCCTGGGAACCACGTGCCCCTGGTTGGGAATCTCTGGTCTAAATTATACATTAATATCTCTCATTGCAATTAAATGATATAGGGGTTTTTGGATTGGTGTTCGTGTTCATTAAATCGACTTCTAGTGACATCTAGCGGCCAGAGGGGGAATGCACCGCGTCACACTCCAGGAAGAGGAAGCGCAGGATGGTCACGTGATCCTGTGTGTGTGTGTGTGTGTGTGTGTGTGTGTGTGTGTGTGTGTGTGTGTGTGTGTGTGTGTGTGTGTGTGTGTGTGTGTGTGTGTGTGTGTGTGTGTGATAAAATCATAAGACGCAACCACAGTGGATTCACATCATTCATCTTCCGCATCTCAACATGTCCAAGCCTCAGCTGGTAGTGTTCGACCTCGGTAAGGTTTGCACTGTGATGGACAGGACCAGTCACCTGGAGCTCATTACTATAGTATAGCGTATACCTATAGCTTTATTATACTGGAGTTCACTGTACTATTACAGTCACCTGGAGCTCATTACTATAGTATATACCCATAGCTTTATTGTACTTGATTTCTTATTTTCCAGATTTTACTCTGTGGCCCCTTCTGGGTCGACACGCACGTGGACCCGCCTTTCCACAAAGACAAGAAGTGGGTTTGTAACTATCTAACTAGTAGAAACTAGCTAGAAGTAACTACTGGTAGTAACACACTACTAACTTCTAGTAGTCTGTTACTACTGACTAGTAGTAACAGCCTACTAGTAACTAACTAGTAGTAACTCACTAACTAGTAGTAACAAACTAGTAGTAACTAACTAACTAGTAACTAACTAACTAACTAGTAACTAACTAAGTAGTAGTAACTGACTAGTGGTAACTAACTAGTAGTAACTAACTAGTAGTAACTAACTAATACTAAATAACTGGTGTACTAATCTACCTGTGATTCTAGCGGGGTGGTTCTGGACTCGAGCCAGAAGCGGATCTCTCTCTATGAGGACACAGAGAAGGTCCTGAAGTCGATCCACAGCCAGGACATCAAGATAGGCATTGCTTCACGGTCCGTACCCAAGAATAGTGTTGTTATGGTCTGGATCCACCCTGGTGTTATTATGGTCTGGACACCCCGGTTCTATATTGTATTGATAGCCTATTGTTTATGATCGGTTCTATATTGTATTGATAGCCTATTGTTTATGATCGGTTCTATATTGTATTGATAGCCTATTGTTTATGATCGGTTCTATATTGTATTGATAGCCTATTGTTTATGATCGGTTCTATATTGTATTGATAGCCTATTGTTTATGATCGGTTCTATATTGTATTGATAGCCTATTGTTTATGATCGGTTCTATATTGTATTGATAGCCTATTGTTTATGATCGGTTCTATATTGTATTGTTAGTCTATTGTTTATGATCGGTTCTATATTGTATTGATAGCCTATTGTTTATGATCGGTTCTATATTGTATTGATAGCCTATTGTTTATGATCGGTTCTATATTGTATTGTTAGTCTATTGTTTATGATCGGTTCTATATTGTATTGTTAGCCTATTGGTTATGATCGGTTCTATATTGTATTGATAGCCTATTGTTTATGATCGGTTCTATATTGTATTGATAGCCTATTGTTTATGATCGGTTCTATATTGTATTGATAGCCTATTGTTTATGATCGGTTCTATATTGTATTGATAGCCTATTGGTTATGATCGGTTCTATATTGTATTGATAGCCTATTGTTTATGATCGGTTCTATATTGTATTGATAGCCTATTGTTTATGATCGGCCCTGCCTGCTTATGGTATAAAAGGGATAGACAGACCCCCGTGTAGCCACGTCGTGTCACAGCCATCAGACAGACACCAGACTAATTGCCATTTAAAAATATATTAATATATTTTAAAAATACTATGTTTTTAAAATGGGGCCATTTTCGGAGACAGGCCACCAGAAACGGGGACTGTCCCTGGAAAACGGGGACGTCTGGTCTAATGTAAGTCGCTTCAGATAAAAGTGTCTAAACTAAATGACAAAATAAAATTATGGTCTAGTTAGCTGCGTTCGTCTGACTAGTTGTTGTGTGTTTCCTCAGCTCCGGAGAGGTAGACGGGGCGAAGCAGCTCCTCACCCTCTTCAAACTCAACCGCTACATCTGCAAGTACCAAGAGATCTACCCCGGCTCCAAACTCACACACTTTAAAAAGTGAGGATATCTAGGATATGCTTAGTGTGTGTGTGTGTGTGTGTGTGTGTGTGTGTGTGTTGAAATTAACTACTTTTGCTGACATAACTCAAAACCAGTTATATGAATATAGTTGTTTTTTTTAAACAAATATAATAGTGTCAGTGTATATTACATATTGAGTGTGCTTTTATTATGTAGTAATAGTGATGATGTAATAACTGACCTATCGTGCGCCGGCCCTGCAGGCTCCACGACGACAGCAAAGTGGAGTACAGCGACATGATGTTCTTTGACGACGAACCCAGAAACATCTCGGAAGTCGGACGACTAGGTAGTTATACCTCAGTACACTAACTAGTTAGTGCACTAACTAGTTATACCTCAGTGTACTAACTAGTTCCACCTCTACACTAACTAGTTATACCTCAGTACACTAACAACTTATACCTCAGTACACTAACTAGTTAGTGCACTAACTAGTTATACCTCAGTGCACTAAGTAGTTCCACCTCAGTACACTAAATAGTTATACCTCAGTACACTAACTAGTTATCCCTCAGAACACTAACTAGTTACACCTCAAAACACTAACGAGTTACACCTCAGAACACTAACTAGTTACACCTCAGTACACTCACTAGTAATACCTCAGTACATTAACTAGTTATACCTCAGTACACTAACTAATTATACCTCAGAACACTAACTAGTTACACCTCAGTACACTAACTAGTTATACCTCAGTACACTAACTAGTTATACCTCAGTACACTAACTAGTTACACCTCAGTACACTAACTAGTTATACCTCAGAACACTAACTAGTTATACCTCAGTACACTAACTAGTTACACCTCAGAACACTAACTAGTTATACCTCAGTACACTAACTAGTTACACCTCAGTACACTAACTAGTTACACCTCAGAACACTAACTAGTTATACCTCAGAACACTAACTAGTTATACCTCAGTACACTAACTAGTTACACCTTAGTACACTAACTAGTTACACCTCAGTACACTAACTAGTTATACCGCAGAACACTAACTAGTTATACCTCAGTACACTAACTAGTTATACCTCAGTACACTAACTAGTTATACTCAGAACACTAACTAGTTATACCTCAGTACACTAACTAGTTATACCTCAGTACACTAACTAGTTACACCTCAGTACACTAACTAGTTATACCTCAGAACACTAACTAGTTACACCTCAGTACACTAACTAGTTACACCTCAGAACAGATCAGTGGTCTACTCTGTACTAACTGTCCCTGGTCATTGTGGCGGTCTCCTCCCTCCAGGGGTCCATTGTGTGTTGGTACGCGATGGAGTCACACTGAAATTAGTGGACGAAGAACTGCAACGTTTCTCCTCCCGCCGACAAACCTCATAGAGCTGTGTGTGTGCATACATATGTGTGTAGTCGAAAATATCTATATTTTTATTCATTCATTCAAAGCCAGAGGTTGTCGGATTGCGTAGTTGTAATTTGCCAACTTGCCTCTAGATGGTGACGTTGTACCTTAAACCATGTGTTTATTATTGACACCAACTTGACAGAATTGCTGCAATGTGTGATTGGAATATGGTCCTAAATCAATAAACAACTCTCCCATTTTATGGACTTGTTGTTTACTTTTTTTTAAAGTTGTGACATTGCACGTATAATTGCTATAAACATGCATAACTAGGTATAAAAACATACATCAAAAATTCTAATCAATTGCTTTGGGACTCCAAAATTATTTTTTTTGAATTCAATTGAGTTCAGACTCCAAATGTCTCTCTGTCTCAAGTTACTAATTTTATCCGTCTAATTTAGTGCATAAAATAAATTACAGCTCCATTTGGATGACATGTTGAGAGTTGGCAACGTCATTGTAAAGTAAGTGGGCATCAGAGCTGTGTTCAGCAGTTTGTTTCACAATTACGTTAATAAGTTCAGCAATTATTTTAATAACTACCTGGAATGTATTAAAAGATAAAGCTGTATTTGTATCAAAGTATTGTGTGTGTGTGTGTGGATATATTCATATAGCAGTGGTCCTCAACCTTTTATGGCCCGTGACCCCATTTCTAGCTCTGAAAATGTTTGTGACCCCAACTTTAACTTTTGTGCGTCTGCTTCCACAAAAATTGTTTTCACCCAATCAGCATCTGGCACTGGCAGTAATATCAATGTCCTGGTGAACGTAAAGCATCGCTCTACTACACACTAAGTCAGTGGTTCTCAAACTTTTTTCGTCATTCCCCACTTTGAACAAGTGGGGATTTTCAAGCCCCACTTCCCCGCGTTGCCCCAACAAAGATCTTGACAAATTACTTCAAATTATTTCAAATTTATTGAAATTACTAGCACCAAGTATATCAGTCATATTTGATACTGAATCAAAATCAAAAACAACAAATAACACGTTCAAAAAGAGAAAATAAAATGCAGTTGTGCCATCATAACTTCATTTGCAATCTGTGCAAAAAACAAGAGAACTTTCCCTGCATTAGTGGCTGCAGTGTGCCTGTTTTACACTGCACAAAGTTCAAAAAGAGAAAATAAAAGTGCAGTTGTGCCATCATAACTTAATTTGCAATCTGTGCAAAAAACAAAAACATAAACAAGGTGCTCTGGCACAACTCAAGTGAACTTTCCCTGCATTAGTGGCTGCAGTGTGCCTGTTTTGCACTGCACATCCTTTCAAAACGGGGTTGCAGGCTGGAAACTGCCACTCTCAAGTCATGCTCAATGTTGAGCTGAGATCTGTACTTCGTTTTCAGAGAAGCAACAGCTGAAAAGCCTATCTCACAGAGATATGATGTGGCAAAGGGAAGAAGGATGTACAAAGCTCTCTGCCCGATGAGGGGATATTCCCTCTCCACTCCAATCCAGAACTCACTAAGAGTGTGAGCTGTAAACCTCAGCCTCAGGGTGGAGTCAGAGGTCATGTCAATGAATTGGTCCTCTTCAGCCTGGCTCAAATCAGCAGGCACTGCAGATATAATAAAAATAGGATTACTTTATTTGTCATTGCATAATAAACATGAAAAAATCTGTTGAATAAAAATATATTTCAGTATACAACATAAATAAAATATATGATTATGATCAATAAAATCTACCTGCTGCACTGAATGGATCCATAACCCAGGCATGCTGAGCACTGTTGTTCGGGAAGTATTTCTGAAACATTTCTCTCAGAGAAGAGATGTGCTGCTTTATACACGGGATCACTGTGGTGGCTCCAGTATGAATGGTTTCAGCAACTTCACTCAGGTTCTCAAAGACATCTACATTTTGTTGATCGAGGCGTCTGCCCCATGCCTCGAGTTTTCGGGAGAATGCAGTGATCTTGTTTGCCAGGTGAGGTAGGTGCTTGTCTTTGCCTTGAAGCTGAAGATTTAATTCATTCAACTTGCCAAACACATCGCTGAGATAGGCCAGCTTCAACAGAAATTGTTCATCGCTGAATTTGCTTGCAGCCTCGTACATGCGCTCCTCCTCCAAAAAAAGCCGAATCTCCACTCTCAGCTCAAAGACGCGCGACAACACTTTGCCCCTGGAGAGCCACCTTGCTTCGCTGTGAAACAGCACAGATGTGTGATCAGCTCCCATCTCCTCACAAAGTGCAGAGAGCAGTCGCGCTTTCAGGGGTCGAGTTTTGATGAAATTTACAATGCCCACAACCTCTGTTAAAACTTCGTTTAGTTCGGGGCTGAGCTGTCTTGACGCGAGCGCTTCCCTATGAATGACACAGTGCGTCCAGTGCGCATCTGGAGCAACCTTCTTGATAAGTGCCTGCAGCCCGTTTCTTTTCCCTGCCATGGTCTGTGCGCCATCAGAGCAAAAGCCCACACAATTTTCCCATTTAAGATCGTGTTCTTTTAAGTAACTGTCCATGATCTTAAATAGTTCATCAGCCGTGGCTCTCTTTTTTATGTATTTGCAAAACAGTAAATCCTCACACATTGACTCGCTGTTCACAAAGCGGACATATGAAATAAACAAGCTGTCTTTATTGCTGTCGGTAGCCTCATCCACTTGCAATGCAAAACGTGTTTCTTTTATTTTTTGAATGAGTTGATCTTCAAGATCATTTGAAATGTCACATATGCGCCTCGCAATTGTGTCATTTGAAAGAGGGATAGTTTTCAATTTGGCTGCGCTTTTCTCATCCATCATAGCTGTCACCATGTCAAGAGCAGCGGGCAAAATCAGCTGCTCAGCAATTGTATGTGGCTTTTTGCATTGCGCGATTCTGTATGCAACTTTGTATGAGGCAATTTGTGCTTGACAGTTAACTGACGCAGCCTTTACCATGCGTTGCTCCTGCTGTCGATATTCTGCCAATTTTCTTTTAAAGAAATCCAGTGGCTTGGTAGCGTGACTGGGGTGTGTTGTCTCCAGGTGCCTCCGTAATTTGTTTGGTCTCATGCTGTCCGCTGCTAACGGCTTCAGACACAGAACACACATTGGTCTCTCCTCTGCACCGACCACTGAAACCGTAAATCCGAGACCAATATAGCTTTCGTCATATTTTCTTTTTGGTTGGATTTTTGGTTGACTTGGCCCCTCTGTCTGGTCTTGTGTGTGTGATGGTGGCGCTGGCTCTTTTGTGGTCCGTGTCACAAATTTATCCATGTTTCTCACAGTTACCGGCTAGCCTACTTTGTTGTCCCACTCATGGATGTATTATTAACGGTCCCGCTGCAAATATTGGCCCGCTGCAATTAACATTCCGACGTCAATCATTGTTTTTGCACTTTAGTTCCAGGTTACATTTTTCTCCGGTCTCCTAATGCTTTTTAATAATTGTAGCTATTATTATTATTTGTTTCTTTGTGTGTGTGTGTGTGTGTGTGTGTGTGTTTTGTTTAGAGTGAATTATCTTTATTGTCAATAGCATTTACAGTAAGATAGGCGTGAAATTGAAAATTTCCTCCCGTTTGTCGCGCCCCACCTGTCATGTCTCCGTTCCCCACCAGTGGGGCGCGCCCCACACTTTGAGAAGCACTGCACTAAGTGATTCGTAGTAGTTTGCTCATCGTGGCTATGAATCATTAGGCAGTCAGTTCATATATACAGGACGTCTATGAGACTAATTTGCTAAAATGGATCACCAAATATCACTAGCTTATGTCAGCCATCTCCTTCGACCCTGTATACATTCAGGGGAAGCCTAGTGGGGTTCCGACCCCGAGGTTGGGAACCACTGGTGTGGAACATGAGTAGTTTAATACGCCTCATTAGGACTTAAATAAATGAGTGCTCCTTGGAAACATTTCAGTAAATCTCACAGCCATTGGTGATTTATTGTTATTAAAGAAACGTCATGAAAAAATAGGACAGTAATTATCGAACATGCTGTGAAATTAATGAATTAATTATTGTACACCGTTCATCAGTGGGTGGAGACACACTAGCAAGGTACGTTCTGGCTGTAAACGAGTAACATCACCCAACATTTTCCATGCTAAACTCTAGTCTTCCACAACGGCAGGATTGACCGATCAACGTACATTTGCTACATCTAGCATTGCATAGTGATGTCGTTGTGGCTACTGGCCGGGAGTTTGTGCTTTTGGGGGTGAAAAACAGAATCAACAACAACATATGAAAGACTATCTGAACAACATATGAAAACATAACGTCTTGCTTCACAGCTTGACAACAACATATGAAAACCCAGTGTGTGTGTGTGTGTGTGTGTACGGCCATGTCGGGGAGTGTGCACATGCAGATAAGTAGAACTTCAGTCACATGACCCATTCTGTGTCTGATTCTGATGCAGGCGGCGGATTTGAAGTTCCTCAGTGTGTGCCCCTATTAAACCATCAATATTAAATTCCACAAACCTTTTCAATATTTCATAAGCCCTATTTTCTTACAATGCCGCTCTCAGGGCCCGAAATCAATATTTCAGGCAGTGAATCTTTCATAGCTTGTGCTTTAAAGCCGGAGTGCATTATTAATATTAGTTAGGAGAGGAGTGTAAAAGTGATAGATTTCATAAACATGGAGAGGGTCTCTAGGGCAGAGGAGGTCAGCTCTGATACAACGTCCTGCTCCTCCTCCTCTTTCATCTGCTGAGGAACAGAATGGCAACTTCTCCGTCCCTCATCATGTATTTTTGGTCACCTTTCGCATTCAAAATGAAGTCTGGAGATTGAGGCTCTCTCACCCCCAGGTGCACCTAGAAATCCCATCTTTGCTTCTCCTCCTCCTCTTCGTCATTTAGCTCCTTCCCTGTCTCTTGTTTATCCGTCTCCTTTACAACAGCCTCCTCCTCCTCTCTCTCCTCCTTGTCCCCCTCCATCTCGCTCTCTCTCTCTCTGATGATCTCCACCAGCCGCTGAAACTTCTGGTTCAGAGCCACCATGCCCCTTCCCCCAGCCCCTCCTCGCTCCTCCCCCTCCTCCCCTGCCTCTTCACTCTCCAGCGAGCTCAACGACCCTGCCCGCGACCCCCGACCCTCAAACTCATAGGTCTGCAGTGAGTCGTAGGGCGGCTGCGACAGGTCAAAGGTCACACGCTTAAGACGGAAGTTCAGAAAGTCTTCCATGCGCATGGGGAGCGAGGCGGCCAGTTCCCCCGCCCCCCGCTCTCCTCTTTTCATCGAAGGGGGACACAGCTCCTCTCTCCCCCCCCCCGGGGTGTAGGCGTTGAGGAGGTGTCCCGCTCCCTGGTACAGGAGACTCCCTACACTGGCTTCTGGGACCCCCCCCCACGCTGGCCCCTGGGACGCCCCCCCCACGGCTGCTGCGACGGTTCAGAGACCCCACGATGCTGTAGGTGTCGGGAGGAGTTACGCCGTTGCTGCGGCAACAGGGTTGCCTCGACGACGAAGGGATGGATGGGAGGGAGGAGTCTGTGTCGTCGACTGTGGAGCTAGTGGCGGTGGGGCTGGTGGGAAACGACCCCCGTCGGACCTCCTGCTGGGGGAAGGAGGAGGAGGTGGGGAGGTGGGAGGAGGAGGAGGGGCTGAGGAGGGAGGAGCAGGAGGTGGTGGGGAGGGGGTGGGAGGAGGAGTGTATGGTGGTGAGGAGGGGAAAGGAGGAGGTGGTGTTGAGGGGGGGGAAGGAGGAGGTGGTGGGGAGGAGTTGAGAGGAGGTGGTGTGGTCACCACATGTCGGAGACATATTGGTCTGGACCTGAACAGACAGGAAGTAACAGGCAGGAAGTAACAGACAGGAATTAACAGACAGGAAGTAACAGGCAGGAAGTAACAGACAGGAATTAACAGACAGGAAGTAACAGCCAGGAAGTGGCAAGCTTCTCTAGATAGCTTGAGAAAGTTGAAGCAATGTTATGAATGTTTTTCTTCACAACATTAAAACGTGATGAGACTTTACTGATGTACTAACTTGGGATTATATTATTTTTTTAAATTGCTGAAATAATAAAAAGAGAAGAGTTTTGTATCTCTTCTTCTATTTTAAATTGAGCTACTATTTTCTCTGATAGAAACCAATCCTGCATTTGAATGCAACAAAAAAACTCAATTCCAGCGTGGAAACCGTACAAAATGTCCTGAAAAACCAAATGATTTTCCTTACCAAACTGTGCTTTAGTAGCAGTTGTTAAAACATGTCTATAGTCGCACTGAGCGCGTGCACAAAATGCGTAAGTTAGTAGGTTTTTATCAAACATCTAAATGTAGTTTGACATGGTTCATTCAGACTTTTAATACTTTATAGAGTGCCTTTATTGTGTTTACCATTTAAAAAAATACATTTGAATGTTTTGTGAGAGAAACAAGAAAGTGACTGCAGAGGAAGAAGACGTTCTGTGGTACTTGTTATGACGAGGTTACAGTGAACACAGGGGTTTATATTCAACCAAAATGTTATTAAAGCCATGAACAGACCTTATCACTATGGGTCACTGCATATAAATATATTTAGAGTGTTTGACTCCCAGCTGAAAGGTTCTGGGTCGATCCCCAGTGTCCACACTCTACCTGTAGGCATACTTGAACAAGATGCCCCCTAACCCCTGCTCCTTAATGACCTGTCTCTGTACTGTCTAACCCCTACCTGCTCCTTAATGACCTGTCTCTGTACTGTCTAACCCCTACCTGCTCCTTAATGACCTGTCTCTGTACTGTCTAACCTCTACCTGCTCCTTAATGACCTGTCTCTGTACTGTCTAACCCCTACCTGCTCCTTAATGACCTGTCTCTGTACTGTCTAACCCCTACCTGCTCCTTAATGACCTGTATCTGTACTGTCTAACCCCTACCTGCTCCTTAATGACCTGTCTCTGTACTGTCTAACCTCTACCTGCTCCTTAATGACCTGTCTCTGTACTGTCTAACCCCTACCTGCTCCTTAATGACCTGTCTCTGTACTGTCTAACCCCTACTTGCTCCTTAATGACCTGTTTCTGTACTGTCTAACCTCTACCTGCTCCTTAATGACCTGTCTCTGTGCTGTCTAACCCCTTCCTGCTCCTTAATGACCTGTCTCTGTATTGTCTAACCCCTACCTGCTCCTTAATGACCTGTCTCTGTACAGTCTAACCCCTACCTGCTCCTTAATGACCTGTCTCTGTACTGTCTAACCCCTACCTGCTCCTTAATGACCTGTTTCTGTACTGTCTAACCCCTACCTGCTCCTTAATGACCTGTCTCTGTACTGCTAACCCCTACTTGCTCCTTAATGACCTGTCTCTGTACTGTCTAACCCCTACCTGCTCCTTAATGACCTGTCTCTGTACTGTCTAACCCTACCTGCTCCTTAATGACCTGTTTCTGTACTGTCTAACCCCTACCTGCTCCTTACCTGTGTATTAAATATTTCAGGTTTTATTTTAAGTTTCTTTGGTAAAGTGCTAAATAGCTAAATAAAAAGATATTTCAGATGCAGTTAGAACTACGACAAAGTGATGGTTTAGGCAGAAAACCATTCAAATACATTTTAAACTGGAGGCTGCAAGTGTAGCCAAACATAACTTTCAATGATTTGGGTCAGATGGTGTTTTAATGACCACATAAACATTTATTCATCTCTCCTGTGACTGCACTAGAGATGTGTTTTTTGAAATGCATTTGGAGAAGTGAAAACTAAACTTGTATTACTTATTAACATATAAATGTTTCATTATAACTGCAAGGATTTCTCTATGGAGACGATCTCGGTTTCCAAGCTCATGTTCCTAAACAACATTTGAGTGGATTTATAAGGGATGCATTGAAGCTTGTAGAAGAGATAATGTAATCTAACTATTGTCAGCTGTGCAGCAGCCTGTGAAAGTAAAGTATGTTTGGGGGTTCCTTGTACAACACAATTTTGGCAGAGAAACTACACGCAAACACACTGTTTTAATCCAACTACATCTATTTCAACACTGTTTTAATAGATGATCCTATAACACTAGGTTTTAATAGAGCAACCTTTATGTTTTAATATAGGACGCTATACTATAACACAATGTTTTAATATAGGAACCTATAACATATCATAGTGTTTTAATATAGGAACCTATAACATATCATAGTGTTTTAATATAGGAACCTATAACATATCATAGTGTTTTAATATAGGAACCTATAACATATCATAGTGTTTTAATATAGGAACCTATAACATATCATAGTGTTTTAATATAGGAACCTAAAATATATCATAGTCGTTTAATATATGAACCTATAATATATCACAATGTTTTAATATAGGAAACTATAAAATATCATAGTGTGTTAATATAGGAAGCTCTTCTTTAACACAATATTTTTATAGATGAGAATATGCTTTCACGCATTTTTCAACAGATGTAAAGATGTAAATGGCAAGTATTATTATAATAAATTATACTTATATTATTATTATTATTATTAGTATCATTATTATTATTATTATTATTATTATTATAAATTATACTTATATTAATATTATTATAAATTATACTTATATTATTATTATAAATTGTAACGGCACGACTGTAGTCCTTACCTGATCCATCATGACATCACCTTTTCCAGGAGTGGCCGCAGCAACGCCGCTAGCGTTAGCCCGCATGCTAGCATTAGCCCGCATGCTAGTGAAGCTCTGGTCAGCCGGTCCAGGCAGCCTCCACCCTGGTGGGACTCGGGACTCCGCGGGGGTCTGGGTGGAGAAACCGGCCCCCGGGGGCCCCAGGTGGGTGAGCTGGGGGAGGCGCAGGGGCTGTAGCCCCCCCTCGGGGGGGTCCCGGGACGTGGGCAGAGTGTACGAGCCATAGCAGCGGTGGCCGTACAGGGGGGCAGAGCCTGGGCGCGGGCGTGGGGCCGGGGCCATGGTGGGGCGGGGGGTGCGGCTCCAGCTGTACGTACGGTCCCTGGGAGCGCTCTGCTGGGTGAACCATCTACACACACACACGGGGGGGGGGGGGGGGGGGGGGGAGGGGTTAGCAGACACATATACACATAGACACACACACACAGGGGGGGGAGGTAGACATATACACACATGGATACACACATAGACACACACTCATGTACTCTCTCTTGCCCCCTCTCTCTCGCTCCTTCCCCCTGCTCTCGCTCTCTCTGCCTCCCTCTCCCTCGCCCCCCCCCCCCCCCCCCCCCCTTGCGATCCCTCTTCCCCTCACTCACATGTGCACATACACACACTAACACATGCACATACACGAACACACACACCATACACACACAATAGGGCCACAGCAGCTCACATGTGGGGGTTCTTGTGCACGTGGGCGTGAACGTGCTGCGCTCGCTGCGTGCTCTGCAGAGCCACCATGTCAAACGCAGCCGTGTCCGCCTCGCCCCCCCCCTCGTCGTCGTAGGAGATGATGTTCTCCCTCAGGTCCTCATCCTCCTGCGGACACCGAGAGTCTGGCTTCTGACGCAGAGACATGGAGAGAGCACACACCACTAGGGGGAGGAGGGGGAGGGGGAGAGAGGAGAAGCGAGGGAGAGACAGAGACAGAGAGAGGAAAAAACAGAACGAGGCTTAAAACAAAACAAGTTAAAAACATGTCAGCAGCAGCAGCAGCTCACTACAGACCGACTGCATCAAGAGACCAGATAGAGGAACAACACCCCCAGAACCCCCAAACCCCCCAGACCCTCAGGACCCCAGACCCCCAAGCATTTACCCAGCAGGGTGGTGGTATATGGGGTCTTACCCAGCAGGGTGGTGATGCAGGCCAGCAGGGCTAGCAGGGTGATCATGCTGAAGATGAGGGAGGTTGAAGGGGAGGGGAGGGGCAGACACACGGCGTGCCCCTCCCACTTCCTGTCTCTGCGGTGGCCGCGGTCCTCGGTGCGCATGCCTCCCTGCAGGCAGGGGCACACCGTGACGGTGACAGTGCCGGTGCTGGCCAGGCCGGATGCCAGGTCCCGCAGAACCACAGGAACATAGAGTGTGAGGAGAGAGGGGGAGGAGCCAGGGAGGGGCTTCAGAACCGACCGCACCACCAGGCTGGCCGTCACTCCTGAGGAGGTGCAGGAGAGGAAAACTGTGTGAGGTCATTTCTGGTACTCCTGGAAACTATTATCAGGATGGTGTCTGTTGGCTAGGATGCTATATCATATATCCTTGATACTGATCTAGGATGCTTCCTACAACCTTGATACCTATCTAGCAACTTTGAAAATGACCTTGATACCTATCTAGGGACAATCCATGCCTCTTATGACCTTGATACCTATCTAGCAACCTTCCTTATTAGGATGCTTCCTATGACCTCGATACCTATCCAGGAACCTTGCATACTTTGGAAGCAGGGCCTTATGTGATATCGTACACTGATTGTGGAACCATCCAATGTTTCTCCAAGTCAAGGAATGTAGCTGGAATGTTCCCTATGCTCATTACTGAAATGGTTCGGTCCGATGTGGTCATGTTTCCTAGGATTGCTGCCTACATAGGAAGCATCCTAAAACAGAACATGGGGGAGAACATGGGGAATAACATGGAGAACATGGGGGAGAACATGATGCAGTACCTTCACCCTCCCTGATGCTAAGGTTCAGGGAGGCTCTGGACTCTGGAGGGATGCTGAAGTAGACTGGGGTGTCTGGTCCACCCTGGTCCCGGTCTATGGCTCTCAGGACCTGCACCACCTGCTTACACAGATCAGACCGGGTCAGACCTCAGACACAACTTTGAACGAGAATAATTTCTAAAACCTCTAGTCAATGAGAACAGTGTCTTGAACCACCTGGGACAGAGATGTGCCCCACAAAAAATGGTTTGGCCGCCCGAGTGCTTCCCTTACGAAATCTGGCATTTAAATACAATGACTTCATTTTGTATTAAGTATTGATTCTCCGCTGCACTTTGTAGCGGCTGCGTGTCTGTTGTCTTGTCTTGTGTTCTTGTTGAAGCTTTTGGTGACAGAAGTACGTTGGCCCTGAGAGCTCAACACATTGCAACTTAAGAAAACACTTTATCATTTGGTGTAATGTGTTGTATTGTCTAGAATATGTTGTGTTGTCTGTATTGTGTTGTGTTGTCTGTATTGTGTTGTCTGTAAGATGTTTTCTTAATTTGCTTGTGTTTTGTCTATTCGAGTGTGTTTTCTTAAATTGCAGTGCGTTGAGATCTCAGGGCCACCGTAGTAAAGCAATGTTGTACAGCTACCATCACAGCTAGTGTTATCACAGTAGATAACAGAGTATGCTGAATGATGTAATGTGGAAACTTTAATACATGCCCGTCACTAATATTAAAGTTCCTCATTGGAAGGTTTTTGGGACAAAGAACAACTGTACAGTTCTGTGCAGGTTTGATTATAGATGAGATGACACATGTTTTTATTGTAAATCAGATTAGATAGCAGAGTTTTGTGAATGACCTTAACAGGGTCATGTCCTAATGGCTAGGATCTGACCGCCTCTGAGACGAACCGACCAGCGCCACATGAACGCTTCCGTTTTGTATCTTTTCCATTCATTTCATTATATTTCCCCCATTTGCAGGGAGATGAAAGAGGGAGTGAGGCGGCGTGCGATGCGAGTGACAGAGTGTTGACGGGGAGCAACCTGGCCGGGGGCGCTGGAGTCACACACGGACGTCGCGTACTGCCTGTCGAGCTCTGGCGCGTTGTCGTTCTGGTCCAGCGTCTCTATGGCAACCACCACCCGTGTCACCAGGTTGGGGTTGTCTGGAACGGGAAAAGAAGAAGGAAAATGTCTCTAATGTCCAAATGATCGTTGTGTTACGAGCCTTTCTATTACTGCTGTCAGCCTCTGGCTGGCGAGCTGAGCGATGGCTGTTGTGGTGGCAGTGTAGTGAGGCCCTGGAGAGGAGGGGAAGAGCAGCAGGTGTGGGGGGGGGACATACCTCTCTGGGTGGCGATGACAGTGATATTATGCCACTGCTCCTGCTCTCGGTCCAACTCTATCACGGTGGTGATGAAGCCGGTGTCAGAACCGATACGGAAGATCGCCTCGGGGTCCGACTGGGGATCGATAGAATACCTGACAGGGGAGGGAGGGGGGGGGGGAGTGAGAGGGAGAGGGAAAGGGAGACAGATGCTAGAGTCAGTAGTAGACTACCGGCAATGTGTACCTGTTGGATCGTTAGCAGTGTTAGTATACTATAGTATAATATACCCTGTTGCAAGTCATGTGTTTTCATGTTGTAAAGTGTATGTACTTTTTGTTGCTGAGGTGTTTTTTTCCTGTTCCCACACTGTACTCCCCATAGGGACATAGTCTGGGGGTTGCTTTTTTTTCACCTCCCCTCTCCTCATGCTGTATTTCTTTTCCCAAATGCTCTGTCTTAAATAACTCTGGTGCGGCGCTTGTGAGGCGGCCGTGGAGATCTCGTGCAGGAGAAGTTTGTGTGTATTGCCTGCATGGAGAAGACCAAACCAAATTCCTAGTATCTGTATACATGGCGGAATAAAGTTGAATTGAATTGAACTGAATAAGATGTGTACCTGCTAGGTCACCAAAATTAGCGTGTATATGCAGGTTTTTTAAATGCAGGAAAACCCGCTAAAAATAGGTGATCGACTCCTTTCCCATTGCCAGTAGACGGGTATGCCTTTCTGTTTTGTTTTCTGGTGTGTCACGTTCAACATCACGAACGTGGCGGAAAACAGGGTTAGTAAACAGTAGAAAACAGGGTTAGTAAACAGTAGAAAACAGGGTTAGTAAACAGTAGAAAGCAGCATGGAGGAAAGTGAAAGTGTTACGGTGGTTACTGCTTTTTTATATCTGTTACTTATTCAGTTTCTCTTTCAAACTTAGTGTCAACTAATTTGGAGCGATGTTCCAGCAATTTTGTGTGCACCAACGTCGGGAACTTCACGTCATAGCATAAGATAAGATAAGATAAGCATCGCACCGGAAAAGGAGTGAAAATGAGCGTGTCCACCTGGGTTTCATGTTTCTATCACCACCGATCGGAGCTGGAGCCAATAAATACCATGGACTACTGCAGAGTCATTTGTCCTTGGAATGAATGATGATTGTAACCTTTCCCACTAAAGACAACAGCCAGATGTTAGGGGGTGTTAATGGTTTTTTTCTTACCAGTTGGATAGGGGTTTAAGATGAAACTTTAGTAGCATCAGGATAATAAGTCTACCTGCTAGGGCGTAAGGTCAGCATTAGAAGTCTACCTGCTAGGGCGTTAGTAGCAGAAGTCTACCTGATGTTGGCGCTCTCTCCTGTATCGGGGTCCACTGCCGAAACCCGGCCCACCGCGCACACCGGGGAGCAGTTTTCCGAAACGTCGAGGCGGTACCGCGGCCTGGAGAACCGTGGAGGCTCGTCCGCGTCCAGGATCAGGACCCGGACCCCTGCCAGGTCTTTGAAGGGCCCGTTCCTGAGGTAGCGTGGGTCCACCATAGGGTTGGACACCTCCACAGAGAAGGCGTAGGAGCTGCGGGTCTCATAGTCCAGCAGCTGACCATAGAGAGAGGGAGAGAGGTGGGTTCAGGGCGGAGTGTTGGGTACATGGCACAGCGTACACTGCTGCCCCATGTAAACCTCACACAGGGCATCACATGAAGGACAAACCACCCTGTTCAAACCTCACACAGAGCACCATGTGAAGCACAAACCTGTCCTGGCACCTGGTAACAGGTGAAGCACATCACAGTGCTTCATTCAAGACAGAAACATGGGAACAAATAGAATGTTTTGGATACTTTTTAACTCTCAATAACAAAACTCTAAAACCTTGACTAGGTAGTAGTAGTAGTAGTAGTAGTAGTAGTAGTAGTAGTAGTAGTAGTAGTAGTAGTAGTAGTAGTAGTAGTATTATTATTATTAGTAGTAGTAGTAGTAGTAGCAGTAGAAGTAATGGCATGAACACCTGTGAGTCATTCTAGTCCACAGCTAGTACAGTTCCAAGTAATGGCATTGTTTAATATCAAACAGGAATATGTTTGGATCAACCAGGGCTGTAACCGTCCTTGTGAAAAGAGTATCTTGTGACGACAGGGATGAACACAGCGGCCTATTATCTGCTCTGTTAGCTCTTGTTCTCCCCACTCACTCATTCTGTTTTCAGTTTGCTGCACATCTTTTTCTCTGAGTTCCTCTCGTTCTGGACTCCAAAGGCTCTCTAATCCAAACCTATCAGGAATAAGCTTGTTTGAACCCGCAGTACCTCAGAAATGGTTATGAATAGAGAGACGGGAATGATGCTCACTTCAGAGAAAAGCTGCATTCAGTCAACAGAATATAATATTCGCAGCACATTTTGGGTCCATTGTGAATATGCTCCATATTATGCCTCCGGCTGGGTGAACACACGCAGGGACGAGGCGAACGAGAAGGAGAGTCATTTATGTGAACTAGTTTCACATTCAAAATCAAAAATGCCCTCTCACTTGCACAACCGATGCAGTGGCGAGATGCATTGTGTGTCAGATATTTCAAAAACAAGGTTTGACGTGGAGGAACCTCCAGAACTTCCAAAACATGAATCCAAGACTTTCATCATATCTAACATTTCATCAGATCATGTCTAAGATCTCAGATCATCTGTAAAATCTCAGATCATCTCTAAGATCTTGTTTGGATTACAAGAGGGATGGAAATTAGAATCATGATGAATCAAAATTCACTAACATGTCCAACCAACGCAGGCGCTCACCTTGTTGAGCACGATGACCGCCTCGCGCTCCCTGGCAGTGATGTTGAAGGTGTCGCCGGCACTGTCTGTGTCCAGCAGCGTAAAGTCCAGCTGGGCGTTCACCCCGAGGTCTGGGTCGGATGCCGTCAAGCGGCCCACCTCCACGCCTGGCACCGCCAGCTCTGAGACAGAGAAGGTCCACGCACCTAAGGAGCCCGTCGCCAGGTGGAGGGAACAAGACAGAACGCTCTCTGGTGAAGCCTGGTTCAGACGTCTCCATCACCAAGGTCTGCATCGTGTCTCTGCATTAAGGTCCACGTAGTAATGCCGAGACGTGACGCAGATCTTCGAGGAGATGAGCATATGAGAGTGTAGAGAAGTACAGTATAAACCATCCATTAGCGGTTAGCGTGAACTTGACTGAATGAATGAGACGAATGAATGAATTCAGCAGCTGCAGTCTGTAGCGAGCACAAACTCGCCGCTCTCTTGTATTTCCATGAAAGAAGTAAACAGGCCCGAACTGACTCTGAATCACTTCCAACCCCACAAATCAAAGAAAGGTCCTAAAATTTTAAGTGATGTCACTCGCATTCTTTTCACATCTAAAAAAGCACTTAACCTTCAAACCTCACGTGTCCCCAGGGAAAATATTAGTCCTACACTGTACTCATAATGCACCCATTTCAGGAGCCAATCAATAATTCATTCTGGCCCCATAGATAGGCTCCTGTAGAACCAGAGATAGGCTCCTGTGGACTCACTCAATTAAAAGGCCTCTGCTCAGGTCCCGTAATAATTAAAGTTTAAAAAAAAAAGTTTTATAAACACACCGCTACCTCTGCTACCTTCAAGAAGAAGAACCCAGGCTTCTGAAGATGTCATTATTGAAGATGTTCTGCTGTATTTGCCACCTGAGCAGAGATTACAGAAGGAATGCAGGCATACTGTGTGTACATAATGTTTTTATGATGTCACGTGTGTCTCCCTACATGACAGCGGTGATTTCAGTGTTTGTGCCGCAGCAGAGCACACAGGCCTGTCACACTTCACCAGAGTGAGCGGCAGAAGACACAGGACGTTCAGAAGCCTAGTGCTTGGATCCAAACAGAATACTAAATAACACTTTTTACATCCACGCACGGTATTACTGTCAAACAGCAAATACTACAGTCAGGTAGTTTGGCATGACTTATATTTATTTATAGTTATTTATCTGTAAATAAATAATGAAAGCAACATATTGAAAAATATTGATATTTTCCTGTAGAGCGCTATATTACAGCCTTATATATCAGCTCTGAGAGGATTGTGTGTGTGTGTGTGTGTGAGTATGCGTGTGCATATGTGTGTGTATGTGTGCATAAGTGTGCGTGTGTCTGTGTATGTGATGTCTATATGTGTGTGTGAGTGTTTAAACATTAAAATGAAGACCATATGGATGGGATGTCAGAGAGCAGAGAGTGGCAGGAACAGATGAAAGGATAATGGAGAGAGAGAGAGAGAGAGAGAGAGAGAGAGAGAGAGAGAGAGAGAGAGAGAGAGAGAGAGAGAGAGCAGGGGAGGGAGAGAGGGAGAGGGAGAGAAGGAGAGAGGGAGTGGGAAAGCAGGGGAGGGAGGGAGAGGGAGAGGGGGAGGGAGAGGGAGAGGGAGAGAGAGAGATGTGTGTGTCTCCCAGCGACCGCCGGCAGTGATTCTACCCTCTATTGAAGCAGAAACAGAGAACTTTGAGATGAAATATTGATAGAATAGAACGTAGCAGGACCAGATAAGAGCACAATGATGCTGCTTCCCCAAACCTCAGACCACCTCGAACATCTCTAACATCTCTCACCATCTCAGTCCATCACTAACATCTCTACTAACTCAGATCATCTCTAACCATCTCAGTCCATCTCGGATAATCTCAAACCATGTCAGATAATTGGTGATCACCTGAAACCATCCCTAACATCTCAGTCTATCTCAGATAATCTCACATCATCTCCTGCCATCTCTAACATCTCAGTCCAACATATTTGCACTAGTAGTCAGCATACTTACTGTGTTAGATATTGTCATTTTAGAATCTAAAATGGACCAAAGGTATAATGCAAAACAAAGGTATGTATAAAGATATAAACGACGAATAATGACCCTCAGGATGCTGCATGTATCACCCTTTTACGATGTCGATATCCCTCACAAACTTCAACAAAAGACAATCTTAACCCATGAATGTCTCTCAATACAACAATCTGTGTTGATAATTAGCATTAGAATTAATGAACTGGAACTGTCCTTTCTAATATTTTGACCATGGCAACAAAGACTCAACGACTCGGTGATGAACAAAATAACAAACTAACAAACCTCCAAAAACTGATAACGGATAAACCAAAGATTACAGGCTTAGTGAGATTAATCTGATACCAGAGAGATGCACATGTTTCCAGAGAGATGGATCTGATAACATAGATGAATATGAATATGAATATGAATATGAGCTCTTACTCCGTCTGAAGTGAGGCGGGTTGTCGTTGACATCGGCCAGCGACACGGTGACTGTGGTCGTCCCTGACAACCCTCCCAGGTGCCCCCCCATGTCCTTGGCCTCCAGCACCACCAGGTACTCCTCCTGGGTCTCCCGATCCATGTCCGCCACCGCCGTACGCAGGACCCCTGGGACCCCCCAGGGAGACAGGACAGACCGGTCAGCACAACACTACCAGGACAGACCAGTCAACACAACACCACCAGGACAGACCAGTCAACACAACACCACCAGGACAGACCAGTCAGCACAACACCACCAGGACAGACCGGTCAACACAACACCACCAGGACAGACCAATCAACACAACACCACCTTGACAGACCAGTCAACACAACACCACCAGGACAGACCAGTCAGCACAACACCACCAGGACAGACCAGTCAGCACAACACCACCAGGACAGACCGGTCAACACAACACCACCAGGACAGACCAGTCAGCACAACACCACCAGGACAGACCGGTCAGCACAACACCACCAGGACAGACCGGTCAACACAACACCACCAGGACAGACCAGTCAACACAACACC